>JAQIXJ010001472.1:0-20510 GCA_034700185.1 Phthiracarus laevigatus
ACGGTATATGTAGAGCTTAAACCTATTTACGAATATAAAACGGAAAACCTAACGGCCATAACCTTTAAAAAACAGATTACAAATACAGCTCTAAATACTTGATTGTGTTTTTGACCTTCAACAACAAAAACAAAAACAAATCAAACGTTTAAACAACAAAACCCATAAAACTAAAATCCATTAACTACTTTAAAGCCCATCGAAACGTGAAACGAGTTGGAGAACCCTCGACACTAACCATATCTCATTAGAATCACACGCATACCAATAGCCACAAAAGGGTACAAAACATCGACCCATCAATTACACGGATTGAACGCACAAAACGCAACAAAAACAAAACATTAATACGATGGCAGTGTGAATGACCTGTAGATTTGATATTAAATGCCAACCAGTGTCACAATTAAAACGAAATTATAACGATAGCCGTTTGATATCGCATTGAATGAATGGCCGAAACGAACGGCATCGCACTTCCATCGTATGTCCAACTATTCGACGTAACGCGCGATTACGCCAACGTTGAGCCCAATATCACCGAAAAATTGGATGGCATTGTGGTGTCGCCAACGGATACCATGTCGTCCACTGAGCTGCGTCTTCGCCGCTGGTATAAGTGCACGAAATTCGACGACAACTGTTTCGCAACGCGCAACTCGTGCCAGCAGTTCCTGTCGCACCTCCAGGACAAGCACACCGATCAGGTGTTGTACTGCGTGTACTGCAACCAAATTAGCGACGAAAACAAGTTCTGGTACAAACACAACGAACTGGTAAACACAATCGCTAAACAAAAATATATTAACCGTTACGATATATGTTCCACTAATTGACTCTCGAATCGATAGGTCGACCACATTATCAAACGTCATCCGTACCGCAAATACCAGTGCAATCTTTGTCTGTACCGATCGGTGAGTGTGGACCACATACTCGTACACCAGTCCAGCGTACATCCGCGCAGTTTTGGCGCCACGTTTGACGATGAAAGCGCCACTGCGGCCGAAGAGTGTTTGGCGGATATAAAGCGGTGCAAAATAATCGAGTGTACGCCACTGACTGATGAGCCAAAACCGGATGCCATGTATTATTACGACCAGTATCGCCATCAGAGGCTGAACGACGAGCGCACGCAATTCCAGTGTTGTTTTTGCGAATATATGGATAATAGTCGGGACGAGTTGTACGCGCATTGCGTTGCAGCGCATCCCGATTATCCCATTTTGTTATACGCCGGTAATTCTAACCATACTATTAATGGCGTTGTCGATAATGGCGGCGAACAACACGTCGTACAAGAGGCTGAAGGCAAGAAAACGAAGAGCAGGAAGAGATCGATCGATGGTAATTGATTTTGCCTTCATTTCAATTGAGTTTTTCTTGATTCAATTTTTGAATTGTAGAAACCGATGTTTCAACTAATGGTGTGATCGATACGTACGAATTCGATATCTGGACAGAATCGGAGGAAGAAGACATAAATGTTTTAACCGAAGACGATTTTTCATCGGACGGCGAGCCCCAATTGAAACGGAGAAAAAGCGATACAACCGACGAGGAATTGGATGCCATCGAAAAAAGCAAAACAGTGGCGCACAACGTTAACGCGTGTCGGCGCGTGTTTACCGATAATCTTAGCTGCAATTATCAATACTGTTTCGCCGTTGTTTGCGTTTCAGCGCTGGTCGTGGCTTATCTATCGATGGTTGCATTGTCGCATTGATTATGATACGACGGAAGAGTAACAATTATTTTCACAGATTATTTAGATGAATTATTTCGCGATTTTATCGTGTGTTACACCCAATGTTTTTTAGCCATATTTTTTCATTTTGACCATATGTCTAAGTTCTTTCTAAGTTTTTTTGATCTTAGGTATTAATCGAACCAAAAAATTAGCACAAAAACTTTTATTTTATTGCTCAAAATTTCATTTTAAGTTACATTTATCTGGTGTCGCTTTTTACTATTATGAATCCACAATTTTTATACATTTTATAAAATAGCGGCGAATAATCATAGTAAATGTTTTTTAGTGATTTTTGCTGTATTATGTGAATATTTCGCGCATCAAGTAATTATCCATTGATACTCATATTGATATACAGTATATACTTTTAAGAAATGTTTTTCTGGTGTCGCAAAGTAAATGGTTTAAGTTCTTACACAAACGAATTATTATTAAAACATAAGATTATTGTGAATTTTAGCATAATTAGTATTTTAAGGGTAACTTTTTTTATTTTATTTTATACGAATATGAAATTTATGTGAGTTTTGGAAGAAAATGCATACATTGCACAGGAGTTCATACATTATATTCATTGTGCTGTTATATAATTTAATTTAAATATTAAACATTGTATTTTATCTTACGGTTAATGGACAATTTTTGTGATTTTTGTTTATAAAGAAAGTTGAATTATCTATTCGGTGTTTCGCCAAATTTTTGCATAATATTGATTAAATTAAAAATAATGCTAAAACGAACGGCATAATCAATGTGGATATCTTAAAACGTCATCATCTTTGGAGGAACAACACGTGCAACAATAACCGCATAGTAACACGAGTCGCACCACGAAAAACAATGAGTTACAGCAACACCATAAACATCTATCTTCGCACGAATTAACGTTTGGCTGGGGAATGAGCGGCAGCTGCTCTTCGGCGTCGCAGTCACACATCACTGTTCGCCGTGTTTGTCACTATTTCGACGAACGTGTCGATTATTATTTTATAATTTTGACTGTAAAACTTTAATTTTTACTGATCGATAGTTTGATCAATAAAGTTGACAGTTTTAAAATTTATTTAAAGCTTTGTGTGCGTAAGCGTTTGGTATTCCGTTTTGTCAACAAAATGATTATTGCTAAGCAAGTAGTGATGGTGTGCCATAAAATTTAATCTCGATATGAGTGCATTGATTAATTATAGTATATATTTTGAGCGTTTGTTTAACGCAGCAAACATTTGGTTTGCTGCAGTAATGCTGCAAAAATTTTGGGTAAACTTTGATTTTAACAGACATACCGATTCTGATTTATATTGTCTAGTCCCTAGTCTTTTAGCCTTTAGACTTAATAGTTAATTTATTGTTATAAACAAAGCTTATCAATTTTATTCATTATAATAGATAATTAAGATTATTTATGGCAATATATTTTGATAATTCACTAACTATTTTGACAAAATATTAGACACATTCCGTAAATATACGACACTATTTAATTTTTATCGAAATTTTTTAAAATCCATATCACATCAAAATTAAAAGTTTAAAAATTTTGGAATTAAAAATAATAATTTAAATTTAAAGAAATATTACAACCCAAAAAAATCCCTATTTAAAAATGAAAATATTTTCTTAAGCATTTATATGATAAATAAAAATCTTAATCTTCTTTAATGTTGAACGCGCTGAATATTCCTAACACCGAAAAATGCCCAAACCGTGTCGGTTTCGATAGACAGCGAACGCTCCGATAGCCAGTACAGCCAATAGCGCCAGTTTAATGATTGTCTTCTGTCCGATGCCGCGCAAAGCGTTTGGAGATTCGCGAAGAGGACTGTCGATATATTTTCGCCGCGAATGTCTTTTTCGAGTTGAGTGCGAACCGCGTGTTTGGTCGCTATCTGAAGATGATTCCGAGTCTGAAGTGGATGCCATCACTTTTCGTTTATTTCATACGCTGTTTCCGATTTTTGTTGAATTAAGATATACGTTAGACCGAAGTTGTGTGTGTGTGTATTGAAATTAGTATTTTAGATTTGAATTGTTTAATAGAAACGGGGTTTTTATAGTTAATAGTATTGTTGTAATATAGCAAACGAATTCGCATTCGCAAATATTAGCTTTTGATTGTTCCAAAACTCGCGATCCAATACATATGATTGAAAGCGCATTCTTTTATATATTAATTGTTTAAAAAGTTATGTTACAGAATAAATATTTTAATTCAAATATGTTAAGCTTTATTTCTTGAGGGATGATGGATGGTGGAGAACAAAAAAACTAGATATACTGACTATCCTTACCAAAAAATTTCTATCACAGGAAATTCGTAAGTTTTAGTAAGTTATGACAATACTAAATTGAGTCTATTATATGCGGCTAACTATTCGGTGTTTACTTACAAATAAACGGATTTTTCTTCTAATCTTAAAAATATTTCCGAACAACAGTAGAATTAAAAACAAAAATTCAGTAGAAAATTGAAAAGTTTTATCTAACGCAGAAATAATGCATGTTTTTAGTTAACATTGTAAGGTAGAGGCACGATTCATAAGGGAATTAAGCGAACACACATTTAAAAAACTTAATTCGCGTACACTAGATAACACTTTGTTTACTATAATACTGTAATAGTTCTTATGATGGTGAGACTAACAAAAAGAAATAGAAAAAACAATTTCTTAGCTTTAGGCAATCTTGCTTAACAATCAGTCATATGCAGGATCCGGAAAATGAATAAATGCATTTAATTGCATAAAAATTAAGTTTTTGGTATAGCTTGCTGATATTCATTGAAAAGTTTGAAAATAGATGAATATATTTACTATTTTGAGTAAAATATTCAAATAATTATTAATAATTTCATTGCTAATGAGTTGAATTTAATAGGGTGCAATAAAATTACAACTAATGATATAAACCTGTGAAAAATTTTATTTTTATATATTCAAATTTTGATTATAATATTGAATACATAATTAACAAAAACAATCTGAAATAATGAAAGCACGCGTGTGATTAATTTGTGCGTCTCTAGTAAACTCTCAAAATCTTATTATAATTTTTATATATATAACTTTTGTTTATTATTTTTATATTGTTTTGAATGCATATAATGTGGATATAATAGAGTTTTTTGATGCATAAAAGCATGCATATTTCTTCAGTTTTTTTGGCATATTATCAGTATGCTTGTCATAAGCATACTATCTATAGTTATTATACTTGTTTGCTTAAGTACATGACTCTTTAAGTTATTTTTAATCAACGATGATTTCGATTAACCTTCGATACCCAATGAACAGTACGCATAAGCGTAAGTTGGAGTATTTGGATTATGCTGTAAAATTTGTTGATGCCTTAATAAACGTTGCTATGAGTATATCGTTATCTATTCGCTTTTGTATTAGATTCAAAACCAATATGCGATTCAAATCAAAGTCTCTACTTAATTAAATCCCACTGCGAATATAATGCATGCCAGAGATGTCAATCTGTTTCCAATTTTTTCCCCTGTTTTGCAAGAAAAGGAAAAGGAGCGCGCGTTTAACGTTAGGCGACTGTGAATCGATTCATTATTTAACAAACAATTGCAACTTTAAAACGATTGCTCTTTTCCCTTGATTGACTAAAACTGGAATAACTAGAAAAGCATCTGAAATATATGACACCGAAGCTAGTTTTATGTTGTTATACTTGTACTCGGTAAATATCGGGTTCGGGTCGTATATCCGATATATATTGTCCGGTCGGGTTAAAAAAATTTTAGTACAAAATCCGAACCCGACAAATAATACAAATATGAGAACAAAGCTTTATTAAAATTTTGTGCATTTTTTAAAATTACAACTTTATTTCTGACTAGATAATTATTATTTGTTAGAATACTATATCAATTTTTAAATTAGATGATATTTTTCTGTTACATTATAAATATTTAGAAATTTATAATAACTTGCTTCACAATAAAAGATGGATGTTGGGACGGGTCGGGTTCCAAACCTATCGGGTTATGATCGGTTAAAGTTTTGAAAATTGTCAATTTACTAGTCTAATATGAAAATAACTATGTATGTATGTAATAAAGTATGTGGTAACTGAAGAATAACACAGAGACAATTATACACTGGAATCTAACGTGTCATTGCTTTCAGGTTACACGTTGGTGAATGCTCTACACGATAGCCCACTACAATACAGAATACACCTACTTAAATACAGACAGATGGATGGATATATGTACGAACAGACTGGTCAAACACATAAACTCAAATTTTCTTAAACAATGTAATCCAATACTATGAAAGAATGTTAACAAAAGTAGTACGAAGATTACGGATTTACTAATAGATCACCAAAGATAATACCCTAAGAGAAGTTTTAAAAAGTGAATGCAAAATACCTATTGCTGAATATTTAGCTAAAATAGAGTTACTATCCCCTCCGAGAAACATCTTAGAATAATTATCTATTTTTAAAATCATGCTAAAAGCTCGCATACATGCACATACACACTATTTCAACGTCAAAATCATTTGATGCGTTCTTTAATAATTAATTATCTTAACAACAGAGTTCATGCTTTTCGAGATAACGCATTGAGTGAATGGAACGATGGCTCTCTCGCTCTGCTATGCAGATAAAAAATAAAACTTAATGAAAACTGTTTTCACGCTTTTAAGATTTTGAGAGATGCGAAAAATGGTGATTACATTTAACGCGAACTTAGAAGAAAAAAATTTTTGTTCTCTTTTTTTTGTTGTTTAAAAAATTTTAGTTCATAATTGTGTAACAGAATAATCGTAATTAAAGTGATAAATGAATTGATAACCGTAAAATTAATTTATTTTAATCTTTCTAAAAATTATTATTTTTTAGATCTTTCTATTTCTATTATTTTATTATATATTTAAGTTTCTACGTAACGATAAAAATATATATATTTTTTCGTTGCCACGAAAACTAAATCTTTCCATATGCACACATAAAATTTTTATTACTAATCTAAATAATCGATTTTATTTAAATCGCATGTTACATTGCAAATCTATTGTTTATAGAGATCGCGATTGTTATACAATTTTTAAGCCTTATAGCATGAAAATGCTATCATGTGTCAAAAGAATGGAGATTTAATATTTAAAAACTCGCGTTTTTTAGGTTGAATTTTGGCTGTAAAGTTATTTTCAATGAACGTATAGATATGCAAAAATGAGTGTTCTTGTTTTTTTCATCAGTTTTTATTCCAAAACTCTAGCGAACATGCATTTAAAAATCTAATTAAAATTCAATCTTTAGCAGTAAAAAACAATGTGTGACACATTGCTTAAAATTTTATCCTAAAAAAATTATCTTTTACAAAATTAATGGTAAACCTAGACAAAAATTTTGAGGGGAAATGAGTGAAAAATTTAGTGATTGGAAAATTTAATTTACTAGTAAGCAAATTAAATTTCATTGTAATAGAGATTAAACGATTTCAAATGATATTAAATTTTTTGATGAACATTTTTATTAAACCAAAAAAATACTCAAACGTTATAAATAGAAGAAATGTATTTTTTAAAATTTTCAAAATAGATTTTTCGTTAATTTTATTTTTTGTTTTGATTTATTCTTCCATTAAATAACAGATATTATTATTTATTTCATTGTCTAATGATAATGCAAAAAAATTTATATGATCAAATAGATCTTCATTTTTTATGGTTTTCTTTTTATAATTAAGTCTAGACAGTATTCGATTATTTTTGAGTTTACAAAAAAACTGGTTTCTGGTTAAATAATAAGATTGCCCTCAAAATAGGCGATGCATAATAAACATTACCATAAGGAATAACAAGCGTCGCATCCAAAAGAAAAATCATTCTCATTTAAGCGAGAAAAAAATCTTTTACGACTTTAATGCGTCATTTTTTTGCTCTATCTCTCCCTTCATTTTTTACATATATTAATGCCTCTTTTGGGAATCATTAGATCTGCACTTACGAGTTATTTTAGATTTTTTTTCTTTCTATCCGTCTATCCAATTGGCTCCAGTTTTACCCCTTAAATGCTATTTCATTGCAGTGCGAACTACTTTTAAAATGATTATTATTATAATAATAGAGTAGAAATTTTTGCTTATCGTTTTCTTTAGTAATGCCGTATTTCACGCCAGTTATACCGTAGATCTAATGTGCATGTGTTGACCAGAAAATTAATTAAAAATAATAATAATAATATAATTGGTGTGTAATTGATATTTTGTTGTTTTTTGCTTGCTTTTATATTAATTAAAACACTTGGCATTTATCCGTAGCGCGAAACGTATGTCTATTTAATTATTTATTATTATTAAACCAACATTTTCTGTATTCCAGATTTTTTAGTATTTATTAAAATTGAGAATTTTTTTTGTTATAATGAATTATATTAAATTTGCAGGAAAATTTTTCCCCACAAATAGCATTCAATATATGCTAATAAATCGAAATTCTATTAAAAACTCTTAATAAGACGAACCAGCAAAAAAAAATACTTTTACTGTTTAAGTGATTAAAAGAATATAGCGAAGAGTATAATAATTTTAAAGCTTTTTTCATTCTCTTAAAAGCAATAATTACTTATCGGGAATATTATTGGACGAACGAAATGTTTAAGGTCTAGCATTAGATAAATACAGAGCTGTTGTACTATACGTGTTGTGCCCCAAAGATGTGCACAGATTATCACCGAAATGCGATCAATACATAAGAAAAAGCAGTTTTTCCTTCTAAAAAGAGGAATCATTGGCCTTAAATAACATGCGCATTATATTGCCTATAATGCTGTAAAAGCGATGGTACACTAACGAAGTTGTAGAAAGAAATCACGATTTAAAAAGTTCAAACGAATTTTCCAAAGATTTGGGTGCAGTAAATGTATTAAGGAAAAACAATTACGATAATGTGTGTGCACATCGAATAGATTTTACATTCCTTTTAATAATTTGATTCAAGAGAAAATATTGCATAAGACAAAAATTTATCCATTAAATTTAATACGATTAAAATTGCTAAACGGTCGACGGTTTGAAGCGAAAGTTTTTTTTTATAAATAATCGATTAAAATTTTTCCGGAACAAAACATTTAAGTTTGCAGATACAGAACACATTATTAAACATAAACAAGAACTGAAAATTCATAGTGAGCTCACTTTTCTTAGATTTATGCATACTAAGGTTTTTATCTACACCTTGTGATTGTCATTTACACTTATGATCGGGTTATACTAAGTTGTACCAGGCATAGATACTTCACAAAAGAGTCCACAGACGGACGGACGGACGGACGGACGGACGGACATCCCAAATACAATAGCTGACTTTTTCAAAGTGAGCTAAAAATTTGTCATTGATTGCGTTTTAAAAACGAAACAATAATGACAACGCATTATATGGTACATTGTACATCATTACCGAATTAGACCGTATTTTTGTTGTTGCAGCAGTATAAAACACCGCAAACACATCGAAATAGTTAGAAAGAATTATTTTACATCACGTCTATGTAAACTGGCGTATATATCGGTGTTATATACATATAGATATATTTCGCCTTAATCTTATATTGAAAGCCATCTGAAAAGCCACTACTGGTTTCGAAAACAGCCAAAAACGCCGAGTGTGTCTCTCATTCGTATCGCACACATCTATTTTCCCCTATCTATCTCTCGCTGTTTCTCTCTCACTTAATATAACGCCTATCGACTCTCATTTGTATTCCGGTGATGGACGTGTTGCACACTTCTCTCGTTTCTCTCGTTTTTTAGGGCCACTACTAAACGGATAAGGGATCAACTGAATGATAATGTGAAACATGCACTGAAACGACATTTCGGGACAAAAGGACAGTTTTCTTCTTCTCTTTTTTTCACTTGTGTTTTTCGCTCTAACTGTAAAGGCACTCGAAGAATATATTATACTTAGTACTGCGATGCGAGCATTGAACTAATGTAATAAGTATTGTTGACCTCTTTTTTTCTATTTGGTGATCTGATAGAAAATATTTCTCAATCAGTGCCGAAAAAAAGACGCCAAAATATTTTTAAAAGCGTATTATTTTTTATTAAAACAAATAATTCTATACACAAATTGGAAGCTCTTTCACATTTTATATTAAATACTTTTTAATAAATATGGCACAACTATTAAATATAATATTAGGCTAATAGAATAATAAGTACTATTCGTAATCTTTGAATAATAAAAATAGTTTTTTAGTGCGATTAAAATGTAGACATTGTATTTATTTTCGGATTTTTATTAATGCTTTTTCATCGAAAATTAGCCTATTTTTTCTATCATCAAAAATAATAAGCAAAATTCTGTCTTTTGATCGTATTATGTTGGGAATAGAATTTTGAAAAGGATGCAAGAATAAGAAAAATTCCAAAGAAAAGCAGGATAAGGAAAAGAGGAGTTATACCGTAACTATAATATAATATAGCAAAACAGCATTAAAAAGTAAAAATAGAACAAATTCCAAGAATATTATAGAGGAAAAAGTGTTTTCTTTTTGTATGCATATTTAAATAGATGTACGGATCGTTATTCCTTACTTTACGCATCACTTTTAATACATTTGCATATATTTTTCGAATTTTGAGTTAATTTATTGATTTCTAGTAAAACTAAAAGTAAATTAAAAAATTGTGGCATTAATATGTTAACTACATTCATTTGTACACGCACTGTGCCTTATTTCAATAATGACATTAGTGAAACATACGAAATATAAATCCTATTAAAAATGTTCGCTGATTTTAAAATCAGCAACATTTAAATCGAAATGTAACATTTTTCGAAAAAGTGTATTCAAAATCCCCCGAAAAAATACGACAACAAAAAAGAAGGTTTTACGCTGTCTAAAGTAGTTGAGAGACTGAAAAATGGAAATGTGTGAACATTAAAACCGAAAGTAATTTAAATAATTCTAATCGAGTGGTTATTAAGCGAGTGACGATATTCAGTGGAGACGCATCAGACTTAAGTATGGAAGAGAATTGGTATGCGTTATGATGATTAGTGTTTTGTCTAGACTAACGATCTTTGTTGTCTAAAAAGTTTTTTGTTCTGCTTGAAGTGTTGAGAATAATAAAAATATCTTATTAGACATAATATCGTAATCTATAAGAGGAGAAGAGAGAATCGCGCTAACATTAGGTTTTGTCTGCGATATTCATTACGATTTTGGCGATTTCTGATTTTGGCTCATCAAAATAAATACCAGCGAGTATTGTACTGATAAGCTCAAACAAACATTATCGAAAAACTGAGTATTTTATTAAAATTGAATAAAAAAATATGGTTCCCCACGATATAAAATTGAATAAATAAACTTAGTGAACATAGAATCAAAAATATACAATTTAATTTTTAATTAAATGACAGACCCATAATTAAGTTAAGTTAATCTTTTTAAAATTAAACAACACTAAAGATTTCTATCATTAAATTGAAAGTATAAGGGTTTTGAAACTACTTATTTCTATTTTTTCGACTTTATTATGAACTTACAAATTTGTTTTATCTTATGTGTAAACGAAGTCATATACGCTATGACTTAATGGTAGATAATACTCTAATGAATCTAATGCTGCATTTTTGTTTTTAATTAATAACTTTCTAGAATAAAATAGTTCAAGCATTCTAAATATTTTGATAAGTTTAGTTGATATATATCATAAAAAAATTTTAATTCTTAAAATCTTATAAACTTTTTAAAATCCAAAATTAAAATTTACGTAAAACTAGGGAAAAAATTACGGCAAAAAATTTATTTTATCGTTTAATTTGTTTATCTAACTATAATAAGAATTAGTTAAACACCGAAATCTTAGGCAACTAGTTTTGTTGGTGCTGCTTAGACTACATCTCACTCGTTGATCATTGATGTTGATATGTAATCAACGCATCGTATAATAGCATTAGTTTTCATGCATTTAGCCTATGTTTAGCTCATTGCGAGCTTACGATATCTTATAGCTTAAAGATGTTCAGTATTGCAAAAGAATAGATGTGATGCTATGATCCTTTCCAGTGATCGTAACATCACATTCGAGATTAGTCAAAAAATGCTTCAAAAAATAAGAGAAAATGTTTAAGAAAAAAGAATTGACGAGAGAGAGAGAGAGAGAGAGAGAGAGAGAGAGAGAGAGAGAGAGAGAGATTGGCTATAATCGAAATGCAAGCCTAGGAATAAGAATATGTGTTCATAGCTGACAATGTAATCAATATAATGCAACTCCGATAGTGACGTACCCATTAATCCAAACGATTTTTCAACCGCATAGCAGAATGATTTATTTGCTGGTTATTTCCAGATTGTACCGCACTTATTACTATAAGCAATATTTTAGATTTAAATGATTACCACTTCAAATTCAATAATTCTGGCAAAACGAAAATTACGCCACTTACAAATTTAGTACCCTTTTTTGCTCAAAGGCAAAGAAATCACAGGCAAAAGTCCTCGTCAACAATGATTTCACAATAAGCTTTCAAAGCGTGGTATCAGGGATGAAGAAAAATTTTAGATGGATAATACGAAAAGTGCAAAAAATTCAAGATAACGCCGGCTTTAAATAAAAAAAGTTTAATGCGTTGAAAGTTTATTTAAATTATTTCTTGCATCCAATATAACAAGAAGACTCAATATTTATTTAATATGTTTAATCTAAATGAGCTCACATTTGGTTTACATACATATTATGCGAATTTCTTTGTCTTTTCATAGAAAACTCAAAAATAAATTGATTTCCTACAGAATTATCGAAATCAATAATCTATAATGAATTTGTTGTATCATATGTATTATACAACCAAAATAATAGCAGAAAGCAAACCACATTAACGAGGCCAATGAAATAAATACAGTACAGAACAGAAACCCACTCTTTAATCAGCGTAACAGCACGAACATAATACTGATTTATTGAAACGAATCAAATTTAAAGCAAAAAGAAAAAATTATTGTTTTTAACTAAATTGGATTATTTTTCAACCAAAAAAACGAAACGAAAAAACTTCGAATAAAACCTAAATATAGCCCCAAAAACACATCAAATCTCATTAAAATTGGAGAAATAAATAGAAAAAGTTTTATCGCACATATTCACCCCCAAGTTCTTATTGTCCGCTGAGTGTAATTATCTTAAAGCAGTGCGAACTAATAATAATAATAATTTTTCGTAATAATAGGCTAACACACAAAAAAGTTTATCATCAAATTCCATAAAAATTGCGCTTTTATAGCGCGATAATAACCCGCGCCCGCTCTTAATGGCACTTATTTACAATCTATTTACGTGTTTGAAAATGGGTCTCCAAACAAGTAATAAACTGGGTATTACAATGCGATACACCCCGAAACAGTTTTAATACGATATGTTTAATTACGGATAAGTTAATTTTCTTTTCTATTCGAAGAACGCTTTCACTTTTATAAACAGCAATAAACTTTCGGGGGGCCTATCATTGCGCAAACAGTTTTCATTATAAAACGGCAATAAAAACCCCGGTGCAAGTGTTATATTACATAGTTTTACAAAATTAATTAGATTTTCTTCTTCTTTTTTTTGTGTTGCACACTCGGTTCTTTTTATATTTAGTTTAACCTGCGCTGATAATTGCCGCTAACATTTATTAACGTTTAGAGATTTTAATGACTTTTTCGCTGTGATAATAGTTTAATTTTGTTTTGTTTTCGTTGTTTTTTTTCTCAAATTTGCATTTAATTAAATTTGAATTAATTAAAACTCAGTCCACGTTTAAAATAGTCAAAAATATAATGATAAACATTCATTGTTTACGAGTTTTATTAAGACTGGCGGATAAATATATCGCCAATAAGTACCATTCATACATGCAATGTGTTAGTTAATTATTCAGAAGAGTTTTAGTAACTGATATGACGCAGGTTAAAATTTTATTAACAAAGTAAATGTAATCCCAGTACCAAAACCGTATCCATAAATTAATTATTAATTATTATTACCTGTGCGCTAACGAATGTTTATTGAGAATGACAAATCCCGGATTTAACTAAATAATGTATTTTCATGGATTCTATTATACGAAACTATTGTTAAACAACTTTTTTTTGTTCAATACGTAGTTATTAATAATTTTCGTAAGCTTAGCAGCGCTACCCTATTACGGTAAAGTAGAACACAAAACTTTTAAATAAATTACAACAAAAAAGAAAGAAAAAAATTTACTCTTAAAATATAAATTTTTATTAAAAGCAATTCGTTTCAAAATATAGCTTCTATTTCTGTAAATTTTAGCTTTAACGCGCCCATGGGCTCGATTATGAAAACTTTACGAGCTTTAAATCTATGGCGTCATTACATTTAAAGTAAAAGCGTATTACTGTTCGAATTAAATGATACAAACTTTTCTTGTTTTTTATTTCATTTCATTTTCTGTTTGTTTGTTTGTTTGTTTTTGGTTTTTTTAGTTGCTTTGAAAACTTATTTTTCCACTACAAATAAAACTGAGATCTTAATACTTATTTTAATCGAATTTTGATTAAAGTAGTACTTTATGTCATTTTTTAAAATTTTCATAAATTATTATTTTAGAGTATGGTTAACGATAAATAATTTTAACATTTACTGATACCTCTGTTGTTTCGTATGTACTTTTTTACCAAATTAAAATATTCGGAATATGTAACGATTTGAAGTAGAATAAGCTAAATTTTTGCGCTTATTCTATTCTTTTTTAATCTTCTAATTAGTCTAACCGTTACCAAAAAAATACACTTTCTCTGATAACATCAAACTAACAAAATAATAGATTATTTATCTATCAATCGGCAATAATAGAGTAAATCATTTCTGTCGCTGAATAAAATGAACATTGTGAAACTTCGTTGGAAAAATAACAAAAAATATCATAGGGTTTATTTCCGAATTTTAGTTAATATTAATAAAATTCATTGCCCGCTTGACTTAATTTTCTCTGTGATTTATGGATTTTCATATAAAAATCTATGGCCATATGGGTATATATAGAGATAGTACATTATAGCGACCGTTAATTTAACAAAATTATATTAGAACATAAAAAATAGTACCACTCGCACCACAATACGATCATAATACGAAATATAACTTTCTCGAAATGAAGAGTAAAAACAACAAAACTTGCTATCCATAAACATTAATGTAGAGACACCGCGAATATAGATTGGGCGAAGACTACAATATAAAACAATAGCTTAGTATTATCTCATAAATCTTGAATCGCGCGTACGTTTTATCGATAAAGAGAAAATCTATATTAAGAAAATAGTTTTCAAAAAAACAACAGAATTTTATAAAAAAAAGTGACTATACTAACAATATCGATATACTATATTAGTTCTATATATATTTATATAACTTGTTTGGTAAAACAAAAAACAAAATGAGACGAAGCCAATAAAGAAATAAAAACAGTGGTTTTAATATTACGTTTGGTCTCTAAGAGATAGAATATATCGGGTAAAAGTGAGAGAACGAGATGTGTGAGCGAGAGAGTAAGCGAGAGGAGAGAGTAAAAAATAGTAGACTAAACTCTCATGAGTATTACTACTTCAAACCGATTAGATATTATGATGTGGACCTCTTTTTTTAGTGCACATACTGTACGTTCACATAGACGAAAGCGAAGCAAAAAGGCTAAAGCGTTAGGAAATTGAAACTCATAAATTGTGAACACAATCAATTTAGAAGCACCCGATGAAGAACTAGTATTAAGATAGTATAAGCGGAGATGCGTTTTTTAGGTTTTTATTTTCTTAGTTTTTATAGACAGTTACAGTAGTTTCAACGCTCGTACAGGCTGTTTCATCTGGAAAAGCATTGTTATATGAAATTTTAAGATTCAGTTTGCTGTTGAAAGAAAATTCTCGTGTATTTGAGGCAAAGTATGATTTTTCTAATTAGTATGAATTTCTATTTTCCAATTAGAAGCTGTTAAATATTTAATAAATCAATGTCACTGATATTATGTATTTTTAATACTTTCAAAAAATTTATATATGAAATTAATTGAATGCAATCATGAAAAGAAAGATTAATCGAGCAAATATACAGTAGTAATTAAAATGGAATTAAAACAAATATAGTATATCTATTATAAGCTCCAATCATTTTTATGAGGATTATCGGGTAATCCATTCAATAAATCATAATTGGTTCCTGAGCTGATCTGTTATTAGCTTTTATCGTTTAATAACAAAAAATATTAATACCAAACTTGGTTAAGTATAGGCAAACGCATAAAGTTTGCACAAAGAAAATGCTCAAATTTATATAATTCTCTATTGAAATTAAGTTTTAATCTGTAAATAAAGCATAAAACTAATTCTTTGACCCGAAAAACTCAATTTCTTCAACAACTTTAATCAACTCTTCCAATACAACAGCTACAGAATAAACGGAAGTACCGAAGAACTCGCTGCTACAGAATTAGTAATCTATTAATCCATAAACAGTAGTAGTGAAGTAAATGCGAGAGAGAGAGAGAGAGTCTTGGTTTTATCTCAGTAGAATAGCAAGCAATTTAGTTGTATAAGACCTACTATTTGGTACAATGAACCCAACAATATTGCATTACATCACTGCCCGCATGAGAATTATCTTTTGTCTCTCAATTGCATCCCGTTCTCTCTCTCTCTCTCTCTCTCTCTCTCTCTCTCTCTACTTATTTACAATGCTTAGCGCATTTAAACCACGCTATGAATTTAGATGTATATCTCATCACAAACAATTTTGTGCCCACATATTAGCCACATTTATGGAGAGTGTGATCACCAATTACGGTACTTTTTCGGGTTATCTGATTTTTTAATTAATTTTTTAATTTAGACAAAACTAAGTTATTTTTGTTAATATGAAGAAAAATTAAAAAAAAAAAACAAACGGTGTTATTCATATAAATAGGATTTTTAATTATTTTTTGATAAATTCAACTTGTTTGGCAGATCGTCAGCTTTGTGACAGTTTAAAATTATCTTTAAAATAAACTACTTTCTAAAACCCAATATTTTGACCAAATAAAATTAAGAATTTTAAAATAATTTCTCATTAAAAAAAATCGACTTAATTTAAAAATAAGAATAATTTGTAGAATAGAATAATTAATATTTTTGACTTAGGATTACTAAATTTATCTCCAATTTTCGATAATCTTGCGGCAATTCAGTAATTTTAAGTCAGCGTATTGTCTTTGGTAATCATTTAAATGCAAAACGCTAACCATTCAGTAAATCTAATAAATTTTGTAACAATTTTCTAGAAAACCCGATTATTTGAGCCAAACTGTATGCTATAGTTAATAGTATACCACTGTAAAGTATTTTCTTAAAGTATCTTCTTTTAACTTCTATTTATTTTAGAATGTTATGTTCAGTGTGTCCCAGAATGTGTCGGTCTGGGGGTGGTTACTTTCCGACTTTTCAAAATTTTAGGAGGGAGTCAAACAACCCAGATTTAAGAGACAATTTTTCAGCAATCGGACAAAAAAACAGTAAAAAAAATTTTCCACAATAGAGATGTCATTTTTTATTTTATAGGTAGGGGGTCAATTTTTTGAGAAATCCAGGAGGAGGTAACCCCAGCCCTCTCTATGACACCCTGGTTATGTTTAATAGATAACTGAAATTTATTTTGTATAAACTAACACTTTTTCATGCAAGTTTTTACACTATATCTAGTGTGACCATCTGTTCTTAAGTTAAACCGGGAGAATTTTCAAATTTTAAATATTTTCGTCTTGAGTTGACCGGGAGATAATGTTTTCTAAACTTATGACCTGGAGTTATAATGATAAACTTACAATAATTTTTCAGAAAACCGGTATGTCCAAAGTGAAAAACCGGGAAACTCCCGGCAACCGGGAGCAATTGGTCACCCTAACTATATCTTTTCTACTATAAACTTGCAGAGATGATTCATTTCTAATAAAAGCCATATTATATGTTAGAAAACATTCATTTATTCATCTAATAATCATAAAAAATGAAACTATTAATCTGTGTGAGAGGCGATAGAATTACCGATAACACCAAATAGCAAAAAATAATTCACTCGAACATACAATGCTCTTTTTTATAGTTTGAATATTGTAAGGCTGACGAGTGAGAGATTTTCGTTTGGCCAGATTCGTTTACCCTACAATAAATAGTTTTTCAACCGACAATTGGCCAGTTTTAGGCAAACGAAGTTAATTTGATTCCAATATTAGAGATTTTAGAAATTTTAGAGTTTTTAGTTTATAAGTTAGAAATAATTAGACTTATTTAAATGATGATAAAAATATTTATTTATTGTAAAATAAAGAAATAAAATTATGACTAGAAACAGTAAAGTGAGTTAAGACAGAAGAAGAAAAGAATAAATTCTTAATAAGTAAAGGAAAGAATCTAGCGCTTGATATCCTGAGCATCTTTAATAACTCGCCCATAGAAAATAAGTTAATTTCAATTTAAACAGCTACTAATTGAATTAATTTTTAACAATGCGCTATTGTGATTTAATTTTATAAGCAAATTACTTTTTTTAAATGCGCAGTTTAACATAGTTTTAACAAAATCTTTAATTTCAGGTATAAGTGTCTGAAATATGCCAATGACCACAGGACCGCGAGGATACTACAGCCAGAGACGGGAATGTGTGTACACCGAAATCGGATTGAGTTCCACGAAGAAGTTTCAATTAAATTAAAGACTCTAAACGTTCAACCAATTATTCCTTTTCTCGGAATAGGTTTTACTGTACCTTTTAATTAAATTAATTGTGTCTTTTAGCTTACAACGCTATACTAACTGTTTTCAATTAACTTTTTTAAATAAATATTCAGTGAATTAAAACGAATACATTTTATTTATTAATGGTATTAAATAATCTCTTTTCTCGAGATCTAACGTGCGACTGATCGCTACAAAACAAATATAAGACTGATTTAGAATTGCAGTTTACAACTGATTAATAATCATAAAGTTAAACCTTAAATACAGAAAAGCGACAAAGGCTTATTAATAGTTTTAAAACATTAAACTTATTGTTATTTGACTTTTAGTCAACACATTGTTGATTCAAAAACATTCACATATTAATCATTAAAAAACATAATGTTTGTTATACAAACTTATTATACAAACTTATTATTAATAAAAAAGAACTTATATATCGCTGTAAAATAGATTATTATGGGATAAACCCTTTCGTATTGATAACGGTGTGCCTCATTATAATATAAATTTATTTAAAAATTGTTTAATTTGATAAAAATGAAAACAAAAAATGAAAGAAAATAGAAAGAAAGTAACAGCTCTGGATGTGGTTAATGCACTTTAACTTCAAGGAAGAATTCTATACGGTTTTGACGGTCAAATATTTCGTAGCGTATTATCAATTTTTACATTAAACGGTTCTTTTTAGGGTTAATTAACCATATGAATCGGAGATTGAACTTATTATATATCTTAATAAACTTTTGTTTATATTTATGTATTTTTTGTGTAAAATGTATTACTTTAATTGAAATCCTATTAAATAAATGGATGAAGTGAACCAATAATATAGAAACCTTTTTTATGGCATTATATGAAACAAATGATTTAAAGTTTATTTACAGTTAATGTTTCATATTCAATACTATTGTTATTTTGTAAAAGTTTTTGCTCACTTTGACAAAGGAAGCTATTTAAAATGAAAAGTATGTGTGTCTATCTGTCTGTATGTCGACATTTATCTGACTAAATAAGGTCAAATTTGGGTTAAACTTGGCTTTAATTGAGGAAAAAAGGCTTAAATTAGGTCATAAAAGACTACAATACAGGTAAAAAATCGTATCACAAAGGGTTAATATTCCAAATAGTATTATATTTTGGTGCCGCAAGTCTTAATTATACATAAAAACTTATTACCAGCTCCTTATTGTGTCCATAAGAACAAATTTGAAGTTATCTCGCCGTCAGCTAAACTAAGAATAAATAAAAATTACCTAAACAATCAAGGAAGTACTATCTATAACAATGTTTTAAAACACATAAATTTTCAGCTAAACATTAATAATTTAGCTTTGTTTTTATAAAAATAGAAATTATTTATTTAAGCCAAAAATAGATTTAAAGTCAAATTAAGCACATTACTAATGTTCTTTCTTATTTTTCTCAGCCAGATATTTTTTAATCAATAAGCAAATGTGTTGTCTACTATAAATTTTTTAACATTGTATGTATAATTAACATATTGTATAAAAAATAGATCTTAAAGAGTGAAAAGAAAAATTATGATAAAAATTTATTTAAATTAACAAACAAGTTAAAATTATATTGATTTTTAATAAGTAATAGATACAAGAGGTATTGGATGATCTATAAGGCCTAATCCCGAATTTTTTTAAATTAAACTGAATCATAAAAACTAACAAATATAAAAACTAACTATTACTATTCATTAATATTATATCTATTAACTTTTCCAACAACCTTTTATTGAAGTTTATATTTTTGTTATTGTGCACAAAATAATAAGGAGTGACAACTAAAAATCCGGACTAAATATTTTATTGTTTTCTAAAAAAACTAAGGAAACTTAAAAATATTTTTTAATGTTATAATAAACATTGAACTTTATTATTTAAATAAACATAAAGACAGTTCCATTATCTGCATACTTTCTTTTCAAAAACTTGAGGATCTAAAACAATGGCTGAAAATAGATTGGACAAAAATGTTTCGTCAGAGTTTCTTA
>JAQIXJ010001473.1:0-20507 GCA_034700185.1 Phthiracarus laevigatus
CTTTCTCGAGTTGTAAAGTTATTTTCAAACCTAAAATTTAAAAAACAATTTTATTTGATAGATTAATAAACAAGAACAACACATTCATAGAGAGAAATTTTTCTAATTGTTTATAAAATGTCCATTATTCGTCTATGCCGACACAGACGGACGTACAGTGACAATAGCATAAGCTCTAATTTTTTTTGAAAAAATTGAGATAAAAAATATATTTTCCTGATTAATCCTGAATTTTACACTTTTTCCTTCCTAAAGTTACCACGTTTTTAGTCCTGAATTTTTCGTCTCTAAATATTACATAAAAATTTTTTTAATTCATTAACTATGTTTTAAATATTTTTGACGTTAGTGCTCATATTTAAAATATTTAAAACATAGTTAATGAAATCATTAGTTTTTAGTCCAGGAAAATCCTTGCTCTAGTCATTACTAGTTAATTTATTAATTACAATACGTATAAACTTAGTATTTAATAGAAAAAACTTGCCTCATAAAAGTGAAAATAATCAATTACGAAGTAATTCCAGCACGAAAATCCAATTGCATTACTTGAGATTTCAATTAAAACTAAATGCTAAAAATAAGAAAAGTTTTAAACTAAGTTTCTCGTGAATTTTATATGTAAACTACAAAACTTAATTAATATACTTCATAGATCTAGGAACAGAAACCCAACACATCCTCGGAATATTTATATTTTAAAATCCTTATTCAAAACTAGACTAGATAAATATTTCATAACATTGAAATCATACTTCAATTAAATGTTTTATTTGAAGGCAATATTTTTTAATTACGGTTAAACAAAATTAGTATTAAACGTAGATTTTCTGAATAGAAATTCCGTTAGCAATTTTTCTGATTTTTTTTGAAAAACCCTGACATGATAGTGTTTCAACCCTCAAATCGATGTAAAATAAAAGATTACCTTAAATTTTCTTATTGCAACTATATTCGACGCACTTAATGAATAGATTAATTTGTATGACTTTTTAGCCTCATGTGATACTGAAGCCGCTGAGTTAAAGCATATGAGTATCAAAACTGTTGTGCAATACCCGAAAAACGCCATCAAAATTTTACTAAAAATATCCACAGATCCGTAAACTATGGTGAAAACCATTAAACAATTCATCGAAGTAAATAATAGACTAAAACAAAATAAAAATTTTGACCAAAATTTGTCATTGTAATCATTTATTTCGTTATAGATTGAATGCTGTTGGATGAAAATTTGATGCAACTTTCGTCTATAATATTTAATTTTTCTATCTTTCAATAGTATTAAATCATTATTAATTTGAATAATCTTCGCTTTTAAGTAAACACAAATCAAATAAAAGTAAATAATTTGCCAGCAAATTATATTACTGCAACAAACGCCAGAAAATACGAACACAATGCCAGTTGGGATCGTAAGCACCACTTGATATATTGGACAGTTATACAAAAACATACCGAAATAAAATACGGGCGAAAGTGACCATGAAATTAATTGTAAATATTTGTCCATTGTTAATAATAATTTAGCACGACGAACAATTTGGTAAATATTTTGCTTGTTATAGAGCCCTATGTTTGAGGGTTCAAGGGAACCGGAAAGCATTGCAAAAAGTTTTAAGAAAGTGGGCGCTAAGTTATTACGATGATTTTGATAATAGATTAATTGTGAGAGTAATGCCAAAGAATAGATTTGGATTAGAATCACATTCCAGAATATTCTAGTTTTCATAAAATACGTATAATCACCAATTAATAAATAGAGTAACGGTTGCTTAACTTTTATAATTATTGACAAAAACGATCGAATTAGAAAAACCAATAAAAATCCAAATACAATTTTTGGGTGCATTAATATTGATTTTTTCGCTGATCCCATTGATTCAAATGATAATCCATATTTGTAGAAATGTGTTCCTGCTGTTTGAATGATATCTTTGTTTGGTAAAATGGTTTTAGGATCAAATCGAATATCACTTTTCCGTGTGTTATTCATAGTTAAACTGAACTTAAATAATTCAGTATTTTGTTAGAAAGTATAAAAACGCTCAATTTTACTGTTTTTATAATCAGAAAAATTTTTTAAAATTCAGAAAATTGAGTATAAAAGTTAACCTCGAGTTATAAAAACACTAAAAACTTTATTAATAAAAAATTCTCAATTATTTAATCAATAAACTTAAATTTTAGATATGGTTTTGAAGAATATTATTTTTAGCTTACTAAAAAATCATCTTATAGTTTTGACCATTCGTCCGTCAATTAGTCCGCGGGTCATAAAAATAATATAGTTTTTATCATAGATATGCATTAACCTACAAAAATGGGAGCTCTCTATGATTGTATATTTCGATCTTGGAATTAATGTTAATTAATAATGAATTTCACTCATGACTTTGAAGAGAGTTACATTATGTAAATTTTTAATGAATATAATCGTACATTAAAGAATAAAAATCCTAAGAAATTCAATAAATTTTAGAATTTCGCAATTAAGAGCAATTGATATTCAACATAATTTTAAAACAAAAAGGAAATAATTTTAATAAATGCATAACTTATTAAAGACATGACATTTAGCTAACTTTGAATAGACAGCACAGCCGAGATTATTGACTTGACCATATCAGATCATCCGTCCGTCTGCTCATCTTTACACACGAAGTCTTATATTAATAAAGAAGTTTGGCATATTGCTATCATGGGTTTTAAAACAAATATATTTGTTTGCATATGAATATAACCTTTAAAAAGTGAGCTCTCGATGAACAAGTAGTTCTTGTTTTCATTCAAATTTTCACTTTACAATATTCTTCAGTTTCTGTAGTTTGTTACAATCACAATATTTAAAACTAATTTTATTCTAGCAAAAATTATGTGGGTGTACAGTAAAATATGGCTATATCATATATGAAACATAAATTCCTGTAATTTAGATCTAAATAATACTGGTTTGAGTGAAAATAGTTTATATTTGATTATCTTTCCACAATTGACAATTTTTCAAAAAATACCCCCATAAATGTAAATATTTATTAAGTGAAAATAAGTAATTAAATTAAATTTTATAATTATTTTAATTTACCAAATTTTGGTTTAAAGTAATAAACGAGTACTTTAGTAATAATATAATTAAATTATTTTTAAACTGTTTAATAGTTTTGTCAATTTGTTAATCATAATTTAACTGGTTCTTTATAAATGAAAAATTTTACTTTTGGTTTAAATAAATCTTTCAGAATAGTGTAAATTTTCACTCGAATAAATGCTTCATTACTTACTGTATTGTCTCATACAATATGTATATAGTTTTTACTAAAAACTTTTTACAGCTGTAGTATTGCATTATGTTAATATATTTGATTCATGTGGACAGTTTCAAACTAATAATCATTGTTATTATCAAATCATTATCATAAATTGATATAATGAGTACAATATGTTTTTTTGCTTAACTCATGATTTCACTTTGCGTACACATACTCTTTACGATAACAAATTAAACAGTAAATGATTGTTCTGTTTCATGAATGATAGCGAAAGATTAGATATTAGTGTAAGTCTGAATAACTTTAGTGTTTATTTTAGTTTAAACAACTTTAGTTTAAAGTTTAATAAAATCACTTTAAATAATTTAGTTAATTTTTCTAACATCGAAACTATCATATTTAGTTTAGGATCTGTTAATTGATTGTTGCTTTGTTATTATGCAGTATATTGGGTTGTGATGTCACGTTTGTTAACGTTATGTTGAAATTCTCATGGGAAAAAATGTTTTTTTTATTACATATTTTACGAGATAATACAAGTTTGTTAATAATTTTATAATATTTACTACGGAGTTGATTATTTTTAGAAAAAAATCATACTTTTAACTAAATAAACATGACTATTAAATTTACATTATTAATCGCATTATATCTACCGCTAACTGTTTTAAGTGAATTTTTCAACATATCTTACACTCAACCAGAACAGCTTCACCTGTCGTTTGGAGGTCTGAATTAACTTAAATTTAATTGTTAATCATAGAATGTCTGGAGATCATAATATTTTTAAACGCAAAAATAGCGGATGCCACGCAAATTATCGTAACATGGGTCACATTCGACAAAACTGACACACCGACCGTCGAGTATGGTGTGACCAGTTTAGATAGACAGGCATCGGGAAGAACAACTTTGTTTGTTGATGGCGGTTCCGAAAAGAGACGCATATACGTTCATAGAGTTATTGTCGCTGACTTAACGCCCGCACAAAAATATAGTAATTTTAAATTTTATTTTCTCTATATTTTTTAATTGATTCATTATAATGTAAATTTTTCGACCACTTAGTATATCACTGCGGTTCGAGTGAAGATGGCTGGAGCGCAATCTACACATTCGTGGCGATGCGCAATGGAACTGATTGGTCGCCGCGATTCGCTGTTTACGGCGATTTGGGTAACGTTAACGGACAATCGATACCACGATTGCAGGACGAAGTCCAGCGCGGAATGTACGACGCGGTGCTTCATGTCGGAGATTTTGCTTATGATTTCGATCATGTATAGCAATGCTTTATAAATAGTTTTTTTCTGATTATTCTCACACTATATATATATATATATATGCAACAAAACACTCCGCTTTATTAATTTTAGGACAACGCGAGAATAGGCGACGAATTTATGCGACAAATCGAAACAATTGCCGCTTACGTGCCGTATATGACGTGTCCCGGCAATCACGAGGAAAAATAGTAATTTTATTTAAATTGATTCCAAAGCCAACGTCGGATTTAAATATTCGGGTGAAATTATTAAATTATTTTGTTAGCAATTTTTCGAATTACGACAACCGTTTTTCAATGGTGAACAGTGTTAGCGGTGAACCGAATAACCACTTCTACAGTTTTAACGTCGGACCCGCGCACTTCGTGTCGTATTCCACCGAATTCTACTATTACACCGAATACGGTTGGGATCAAATTGGTCGTCAATACGAGTGGTTGGAAAGAGACCTAATTGAAGCAAATACGCCAGAAAACAGAGCGAAAAGACCATGGATTATAACGATGGGTCATAAACCATTTTATTGCGGCGTTGTTATCGATGCGGAATGCGTTGATTTTGAGAGACCTTTGATCAGAAAAGGTATCAAAATTCGGAATACTGGCCCAGTTTTGTATGGGTTGGAAAGTTTATTCTATAAGTACGGCGTTGATTTGGAATTTTTTGGTCACGAACATAATTACCAGCGATTATATCCGGTATATGACGATCAGATATATAATGGTACGAAACAGGATCCTTATGATAATCCGAAAGCACCCGTTCCTATCGTAACTGGCAGTGCTGTAAGTTTTATTTAGTTTATGCGGTGACGTGTGATCGATAACTGTTTTTTAAAAGGGTTGCCAAGAAAGGCACACGCCTTTCGCTCCGCATATGCCTAAATGGAACGCTTTCCATAATATTGATTACGGTTACACTCGGATGACGATTATTAATGGCACACACCTTAAGTTAGATCAAGTCTCCGACGAACAAGTAATTGATTTTAATTAAATTAATTTAATTTAATTGATTTTCTTTTTCTTAAATATTTCATCTGCTATTAGTTTGGCAAAGTAATCGATAGCATTACTATAATTAAAGAAAAGCATGGACCAGAAGCTTGTATCACACCGTAAGAAAGTTGGTCCAAATTATTCGGACATACGTCGTGTCAAATTAAAACGTTTAAAGAGATTTTGCTTTGTTTAAGTAAGATATTTCTGTTTTATATAAGTTTTTCGTTAACAATACAAAAAAGTGTACTAATTTAGTTTTATTATAATTAAAATTTCTTAAATATTAAGTTTATAAATGAACGCATGTTTACATTGATACTTCATAAAGTTTACTATATCAATACAATCCAATTAAGCACGTATATAAGGTATGTTAAAGATTTAACGTGACGTTATGCAGAATATTAAGTTAGTGCATTGACAACTAACCTAATATTTAAAATATATTCCAAAATTAATTAATAAGTTTAATGATTTACTGTTATTAACAAATTGATGATATTATTTAGGCCACAAAAATTACAACAAAATCCAAATATGCGTAATAAAAATCTTATATATAGTATGTGATTAATAATTATAAATTTAAAACCACTGATTATAAGGTTAAAAGTATATAATATAAGTTTTCGGTATCCATTATTCGATTTACGGCGATGGTAGCGTAACATTTGTACGAGGCATTGGATTCACAGGAATTATAGCGAAATATAATTGGTCATTGGGAGCCACATGAATCCAAGCGGGTGGTTTCCAATATTTGCCGCCTTCGCACGCAAAATTACCGGATCCTTTTTGGGTGCTCGTGATAAGTACTGGCCATCCATCGCCCGTTTTGTTCGCATTTACAATACTGTACATGCTTGGCTTGTTAGATAAATACACGTACTTCCCTTCTGTTCCAGCAATCCACCGATATTTGGGCCAATTACTGTTCGTCATCCATATATTCAGTTTGTCGTTCATTTGAATTGCTAAATGCGCATAGTTAACCACGTCAACGATGAATTTAACGGAAGTTCCATTACTATTGCCATCAACGGAAACAACAAGATAATCCCATCTGCCGTAATGTTGAAATGTTAGCCCAAAACCTACAGCCGATTTTTCTTTATCGAATACGCGAACATAATAATTCGTTTGAGTAAGTAAAGGATTTCCAAACCAATCTCTTACTTGTGTGTCACATTTTGAATTTATCGCCAATAAAGTAATAAAACAAAATAATCGACAGCCTATTCTCAGCATATTTATAGAAACTATATGTAAAATAGACTTCAAGAGTTAAATATTAAAATTATTTAATCGGTTTTAGGATCAAACAGGAGTTTTCGTAAAATGAATTTACTCTTAAATGGTATGACTCTTATATTAATAAACAGTTATTTTCGAAATATGTGGTAAATGTATATATGTTTTTACTACTGAGTTGTAAAGTATAATTTGTTAATTTTCGCTTTCCGATTAATATTTAGTAACATTTGCATTAATTTTTGTTTATTAAACATTTTAAACTAAGATAAGATCCCGATTCATAATCGCAAACTCCAGTGCTAAGAAAATTAAAATTTTGTTTCTGATCGAAATTAAATGGCATTAGATTGAAATGTCAGCAAAATATAATGCTTACATTTATATTAATATAAATAAGTGAATACAACCCTAATCCTTTGTAAAAATTTATTTTAGGAATTTGTTTACAAAAGTTATTGCATAACTCGCTAACATAGTGTGTTTTATAAAATAACTTGTTAGGAAAATTTCACTATTCTTCAAATTATTAAGAAATTTCTAATTTTGGTTTTTACTTAAACTATTAATTACTAACCTAATTACTAACCACCCCGTTCATGTGTAATATGCAACATGGTTTAAGTTTTAATTGTTTAATGGTCCATAACATTATATATTATTGACCTCAATATTCATTTTCCACTTTATAAACAACTTATCAAAACTTATCATTCTTTTCTTCTGAATAACCCGTTATAGAGTTATTCTGTAGTTAATAAAGACAGTAATACAGACAAAAATAATTCTTGCGAGATAAACAATGTTCTTTTTTAGTAAAAACATTTTAATGTATTGTTACATAACAAAGAAAAATTATCTTTCTCCGTCACGTTCTCCTACAATATAAAATAGCTTATTTTTACGGATGTTACCTAACATTATCTAAAAAATGTTTTTAACTAATAATGAGCATTGTCATGTAGCACTAGAATTGAGTATGTTATTCAATAATATAACAATAAATAATGTAATGGTAAACGTTATGCGGGTGCACTAAACTGCGATTTTTTGGGAGCTACTTAGACAAATAAAACTGTTTTTATTCCCGCGAAAAGGGTTCCTAATCCTAGTTATTAATTAATCAACAAGGTCGAGGGTATTAGTTTGCAATTTTTTTGGAAAAATTAACATCTGTAATATAATAATTAAACCGTTATCTGTTTGATTATGATTTACAAGTTTAGTTAAATAATAGGATTAATTTTAAATAATATTTAAAGACTATTAACAAAGCTGATATTATTTAGGCCGCCAAAATAACAACAAAAGCCAAATATGCGTAATAAAACGCTTATATATAAAGTATGCTCAGATAAAGTTAAAAAGTATATAATATAAGTTTTCGGTATCCATTTATTTCATTTACTCGGTAAGCGTAACATTTGAATGATGATTTGAATCAACTGGAATTATAGCGAAATATAATTGGTGTTTGGAAGCCACGTAAATCCAAGCAGGATTTTCCCAATATTTGTCGCCAGGGCATGCAAAACTACCGGATCCGTGGTCGGGATACCTGATCAGTACCGGCCACCCATTGCCCGTATTGTTTGCATTTACAACATTGTAAACGGTTGGTTTGTTTGCTAAATACACAAAATTCGCTACTGTTCCCGCAATCCACCGATATTCTGGCCAAGTACTGTTCGTCATCCATATTTTCAGTTTGTCCGTCTCTTGAATTGGTGAATCTGTTTGGTTTACCACGTTAGTAGTGAACGTAACGGCAGTGCCATTACTATTGCCATCTTTGGTAATCAAAAGATAATCCCATCGGCCGTACTTTTTAAAAGTTAGCCCAAAACTTATATTTGATTTTTCTTTATCGAATACGCGAATATAATAATTCGTTTGAGTATATACAGGATCTCCAAACCAATCTTTTAATTGTGTGTCACAATTTGAATTTATCGCCAATAAAGTAATGATGCAAAATAATCGACAGCCCAATCTCAGCATATTTAATAAAAACTATTCGTAAAATACACTTTAAGGGTTAATTATAAAAATTATTAAATCGATTATTGAAATCAAATAGAAGTTTTCGTAAAATGAAATTACTCTTAAGTCGTATGACTCTTATATTAATAAACAGTTATTTTCGAAATATGTTGTATTTGTATATATATGTTTTTATTACTTAGTTGTAAATTGAATTTTGTTAATTTTCGATTTCCGATTAATATTTAGTACACATTTACAATAATTTTTGTTTATTAAACATTTTAGGATAAGAACCCGATTCATAATCGCAAAACTCTAGTGTTAATAAAATAAATTTTTTGTTTCTAATCGGTATTGATATTGAATAGAAATGTCAGCTAAATATAATGCTTACATTTAATAATTTTAAATTAGTGAATGAATACTTAATATCCTTTGTAAAACTTTATTTAAGGATGTTTACAAAAGTTATTGCATTTTAGCTAATCATAATAATGTGTTCAATAAAATAACTTTTTTTTGAAAATATTCACAATTCTTTACATTATTAAGAAATTTGTGATTTCAGTTTAGCTAATAGTACATAATAAGTGGAAACTTTGAACACAAACACGTAAGCAAATAATATAGCAATCGCTCGATAAAAGTAGTGATCGTTCACATCAAAGAAACCAATCACAAGCGAATCAGATGTAGAAAATTTATCATTACCTTTGACCATACTTCTACCAAATAATTTGGAAAGCCTATCAATATCACTAACTTCTTGCTCACTATTCTGATCCATATACGACAAAATAATAGGTAAATATCGGACCCAATCTGGTTTAGTGACCGCTGTTATGTTAATACTGTTAACAAACTCAACGCATTGATAGTGGCATCTGTCGAAACCATAGAGTGATACTAGAATTGCTTCGAACGAAAACCGAATAACCGAAAAATATGAAATCCATTGAAGATAAACGGGTATTTTATATATTCTAACAAAAAATCCACCAAACAATAGGATGGGCAACTGTACCATCATTCCCACAAACGTCGCTACACCTGGTTTATCCATCCAAATTGCGGACACCGTTTCGCCAATACTTTGCGCGCAAAAGCTGAGCAAAAGTGTGACGAGAAATACTTTGCAAACGCGAGAAAATTCCATCGGCTGTCCCGTTAAACTGTAAATAATGGCCCAATAAATTGCTGGCAGTATTAACTAATTTAAGAAAATAAGGCTTATTTTTCTTAGAAATTTCTATTTATTACTAAATCAAGTGACACCTGAATTGGTAGATCTGAGATGACTCTGGCTATATAATAGCTAATACATGAATACCATTGGTTGTGATATTCTTTGCTGAAAACTAACACTTCTCTGGGAAAATTGAGTAACGCTGGAGTTAATCCCGATAAAAGTGCGACCACTAAACTCAGGCAAATTAAACATAGATTTTCATTGATCAGATAGTAGTCGTCTTCAAACTTTGTTAGTAGTATAGCTACTGGAGTAACCCATATCTCATATTCACTTGGAAAACAGCCGGAAGTATGACCAACTTTGTTTCCGAAAATTAATCCAAGAAATACCGCAGTTAATAAAACCATAATAACGCGAATAACTGCCATCGACCAATCTCTGTATAGAATTATTTGCGACCTTTTAAGTAAAAGAAACATTTTTGCCCAAAATTGGTTAGAGTTTCGGCTCAATGTTGAGCTTAGTGTTTTGAATTTGTCGGTAAATTCAATTTCTTGTGTATAACGTTGCCTTGCAGTGACCTCCAAACTTGCGATCGCTTGCGCACCATAATCTCCTGATGCAATTTCTATTATATAGTCGACCGGCGATGTGAACTCTGGGCAGTTTAAATCAAATTCCGATAGCGTTGTAATTAGATCCATCGGTAAACCTAATGATTATTTCAATAAAAATGACTTTTTTGTGATTGAAAAAGATATTTTTAAATACCGTTGTAAACGCATCGGCCATCGTGTGATAATATATAAATTCTGTGAAATGAATTGAATATGCGCACTGATGGCTGGTGTACTGTGCAAATAATTGCAATTCGTTGGTTAATATCCGATGCTAACTCAAGCATTATATTAATAACTTGAGCGCACGACGGAATGTCCAGACCGGTTGTTGGTTCGTCTAACACTAAAATATTAGGTTTGGCCAACACTTCCAATGCGATCGATAATCGCCTTCTTTGGCCACCAGAGAGGCGGTACGCTTTTGTGTTACTAACTGAAGTCAGACCGAATTGTTCCATTATTTTATCAGCGCGTTTATCGTGATCAGGATTTTCTTCATTATTATTAATGCTACGAAAATGTGACGCAAATATTATGCTCTCTCGAGCCTTAAGATTGTCCAGCAAATAGTCGGTTTGGGGCACGTAACCAATTACAACATTTTTAAGGCCACTGATTTTTAGTTCTCCGGATAATCCTTTCGATTTTCTTCCTAAAGTGAATGTAAGTTCAACTCATTTAACTTAAAAGAATATTATTTCTATTGAATTTTTTTACCGCATAAACAAGCGAGTAGTGTTGATTTTCCGGCACCACTTGGACCTAAAATTGCCATCACTTCTCCGCTGCTCATATAACCACTTAAGTTATTTAATATTTTCTTTTCCGTTCCTTTTTGAAAATAACTTGCTATTCGAAAATTTAAATTTTGCCACATTATTTTAAAATCTCCATCGCTAGTTAAAGACTCAATTGATGACTCATGAATTTTGGAGATTATGTGACAAATTTTAGTTTTAGTGTATTCTTCTGTGATGTTAACTATGTTTTCCGTCATTACCCTATTTTTATGAGAAAATCAAAAGAAGTAGTTGGGTTTAATTTTATTTTGTTTATTTAATAATTCATAATAACGTTTCATACATGTTATCCATATTTGAAAAATTATTGAATCATTTGTTAGAAATACTTTTATTTCAATTTAAATTAAAAAACATAGAGCGCATAAGTAAGATAATGAATGCTATACACATTACATTTTCTAGCTATAAAAATTTGAACGTTTTAATAATTCAATAATATATACTGAGAATGTAGAAATTGTGAATTATATGAATATAAAAATTGAATATTCAGTTTAAACTTAATTTTAAATCAAAGCAACGAGTTCGATATACTTATTAAACGTTTTTCCTGGTATTTTTCACAGACTTTTTCTCTAAAAATTGACTATAGTTTTAATTTTTGTTACTGTAACGTTGCAGGCAGACACTAACGTCAATAATTCTATGCTCCATAATTAATGATGTACGGTATTCTATGCTCCATGATTTAGTCATTAAATGCGATCGAAAGTGGCGTGTAAAGTAGTAATTAACATTCAGATTAATCGTAGCTATAACATATTCTATGTTTTATATTCTAAGTTTTCCAATAGTCAAATTTATTAACATTGGCTCATACGCATCATTCTTAGCATAGAAACTTACATTTATGTGGCAACAACCATAATTAAATTGATTAATTATGATCTGTAAACTTTAAAAAATTGAAGAGAAATAATACTGTATATAACAATAGCAGCGTATAACTTACAACATCGTTCTTTAATTTGTCTCATTTCGCTTCACATTCAAATGAAATCGCATAAAGTATGATTTTGTTAAAAATTTATGTTGAAGTTTTAAATTGATTACAACAATCATACAAAAAATTTATCGTAGCCTATTAAACGATTTTTTTGAATGAAAAATTTTCTAGCATTAAAACGTTAAGATATTTAAAATAATTTGAGCTAAAAATTTGCTACACGTGTCGCTTCTTTTGATGTTTTTATTAATGATTGTGAAGATCAAATATATTTTAGCTCACTTTGTAAAAGTTAGTTATTGTATTTAACATGTCTTTAGATTTGTCATGTCTGTCTGTGTGTCTATAGACTTTTTAATTTTTTTTTGTTTTAAATTCTTTTTATTAACAAAGGGTTAAAGGGTTTTTAATCCCTATTTACTAAAAGAACGATCTCTCTCTCTCTCTCTCTCTCTCCCCTCTCTCTCTCTCTCTGTCACGCTCTTCTACAATATTAAAACAACTAATTTTACGAAAGGTTAACTAACAATAAATAAAAACTTTAACCATCATAAAACATTGTTGAATTACACGAGAAAGTGTGATAATCAACAAGTCAACGAGTATATTAAAGATTTAAAACTTTGTAAGGTCTATGATAGCAATAAACGAATTACTTTTATTACCTAACAATATCTAAAAAGTTTTAACAAATAAAAAGCATTTTTTGTTTTGAAAAATAATATATTTGAAATTCAACAATAAAACAGTATACAGTATACATTAAAAATAATAATACTATAGGAGTAGAAATCAAAATATTTCGATTAATATATTGAACATAATATACAAAAATTGAAGCAATACAGCAATTTTAACCATATTGTAAGCTTTTTAATTGTTAGAAAAATTTTAACAAATTTTAACAAAAATAAAATCGAATCGAAGAGAAAACAAGTTGTATAAATTAAGCCAACTTCTGAAGATATGCCAACTAATAAACTGGATTTATCTGAAGCATAGTTGGAATTACTGCGGCGAAAGGACTACGAAATTTTAGAAATAATTAATTCTGGAAGTTTTTCGAAAGTATGCAAAGCTAGGTATAAGACTGCAGTTATTGCGGCAAAAGTTATTGATTTGGAGAAAACTTCATTGGAATATCGCAACAAATTTCTGCCACGAGAGTTGTATACACTAAAGAAATTGAGACAAAAATATATAATAGCGGTTTACGACATCTTCACAATCAGAAATCGGATCTATGTATTTTTTGTATTGGCTGATGGAGGAGATATCATAGATATGCTGAAAACTGGTCCGATTAAAGAGAATTCAGCGAAAGTATTGTACAAACAGATATGTGAAGGCCTGGTTTACATTCATCGAAAGGTATCGCACACAGAGATATTATGTGCGAAAATGTTTTACTTAATCGAAACCAATCTGTGGCCAAATTGACTGATTTCGGATTCTCGCGAACGTGTTTCGACAACAAAACAGGAAAACGTTTGCTTTCGGAAACATATTGTGGTTCTGCTGCTTATGTGGCGCCACAAGTATTGCGCGCAAAACCATATAATCCTATGATCAGTGATGTTTGGAGTTTAGGTGTTGTGCTCTATGTTATGGTCAACAATAAACTGCCATTTGATGATAAGGATATAAAACTATTGTTAAGACAACAATTAGAGAAAAGATATCGTTTTGTTACGCAATCGCTGACCAATTCCGTTAAAGACTTAATCTCTAAACAACTCGAACCTAACTTTGATATTAGACTAAAGATGGAACAAGTATTGGCGCATCAGTGGCTTAGATAACATCAGTAATTATTTAAAACCAATTAATAGATTAACAAAAATCTAATTATTCTTCGCATTTGTAATCAGTAGTAAAAACTCATCGGTTGAAAATAAAATAATATGTAAATTTAACTCGAAAATTTGTATAATATATTTAATGAGCTATTTTTATCGAAATATAATATTTAGAAATTTATGTAACTTTTATTCTATAGAGCACTTTGGCTTAATTTTGAACGGACGGTATATTTAATATATACTGTCAATTATTGAAATACATATATAATGAAACTTTAAGAAAACTTTTATTAAAATTTGAAATACAAATTTATTACAAAGTAATTGAGTTCAAGAGATCATGCGCAGGGTTCATGTTTAATAAGATTTTAATTTGTAACATTAAAAGTTTGTAAACTCGCATATGTTTCCAGATTTTAAGGTTCCTATACTGTCTAACAACAAATCACAAAAATTGGTGATGAAAACAATCAAACATTCACCTTATCTCATACTTTTACCGAATGCCAAACATTCTACACTACGTTTTACTCATGTTTCATTAACACTCAACTTTGTGGTTTGTAATTAATAAAAGTACAAATGTCGTAACATTAGTATCGATACATAACACGAACTCACAGGAAATATTATTATAAATAAGTTTGTTTTACGTATAATCACTACAAATAGTGTCGGAAAAAATTTCGTAAACATTATACTGTACACATTATTTATGCGTTAAGATAATTACAACGAGAGAAAAAAGTTGTTTTTTAAACATATAAATTCACCAGAATTTCGGTCGCAACAATTATCTTTCAAATCAAACAGAATGGCATCAACAGTAAAGTGCGTGGTTGTCGGAGACGGAGCAGTGGGCAAAACATCTAAACTAATCTCGTACACCACCAACAAATTTCCGACCGAATACACTCCAACCGTATTCGACAATTACGCGGTGAGCGTAGTGGTTGAAAAAGAGCCGTACACTCTATGCTTGTTCGATACGGCCGGTCAGGCAGAGTACGACAATATACGGCCACTAAGTTACTCGAACACAGACGTATTTCTCGTTTGCTTTTCGGTGGTGTGTCCGCCATCGTTCGACAATGTCAAACAAAAATGGGTGCCAGAGATTAAGCCGTACTGCATGTCAACGCCTTACTTACTGGTTGGCACGCAAATCGATTTACGCGATGACGCGACAACTGTCGAAACGTTGGCCAAAAGTATGCAGAAACCGATCACTCACGAGGACGCAGAGAAGTTGGCTGAAGAGCTGGATGCTGTTAAGTATGTGGAGTGTTCGGCGTTAACTCAACAGGGATTAAGGGAGGTGTTTGCTGAAGCGATTTTGGCAGCAATCAAACCGCCAAGAAATTTTCCGATACCGCCGCAGGAAAACCAATCGATCCGAAAGCGGCGTTGTTGTTGTTGCCTATACCTCTAATGTAGTTACGATGTAATTGTAAGGCAATTTTAGTTCATTTTTCTATCGTAAATCGATTAAAATTAAAAATACGGATTATTAGCGACACTTTTTTTTGTAATTTTAGTTGACTTTTTTACGAACCTTATTTTATTAATCGAAATTATTTTTTATTTGGAAACACTTTTCATTATTATTTAAATTACTTAAAAATAAGAATTGAAACTTTATGTGAAATTTAAAGCAATATACAATTTTAGGCACTGTATTCATTATGGCAGCATTTTTTACTTCTAACAGTGCGACTCTTTATTTCGAGTCATTCTCTTGATTCATTTCTATGTATTGCCATAACATGACAAGTTAAATATACATTAAAACATGATTTTAATCTCCATTTATTTACAACTTATTTATATTTCAATTTATTGCCACAAAAAATCCAAATGAGTTTTAAAAAATCACTTTTCTTTACTTATAAATCGTAGAACCAAAGAAAACTTTAGTGTACATCGAAATTGCTTAAATTAGCAAAAATATTTAAAAAACTTTAAATGATGTAAGCAATTTAAAAGTATTTAAAATGAGTATATTAAAAGTTTTAAAAGAGTTAGCAAAGTTTACAATGAGATATAGAGAGAGAAAGCGTGATTGAGTCTGAAAGCGATATTGAGTATGAAGTAATAAAAGTAGTCTTGAAGTTTATGTGCAATTATAAATAGCTTGAAACCGTTCACTAGGCTTTGATAAAATATCATAAAAAATTATTCTATGCCTGATAAGATTATTTGAATTCTTATTTTGACTAATTTCTAATTTAGCGCTTCATTGAAATAATTTTTAAAATCTAAGCAACTTCACCTTAACTTAGATTTGGTAAACAAATATATAATTTATATAATAATTGATTTGAGGTTCAATTTAAAATCGCACACTTTATTATTAATTGTCACAGAAAAGTGCGATACAGTAAAACTATTAGATAAATATTTTAATTGATGTCTCTTTTAGTTTAACTAATAATAAAAAAAATAGTCGCCAATAAACAAACATTTATCTTTTTATTACTTGTTCTAATTTTGTTTGTACGCTGTTGTACAGTAAGTTCATTTTTTAGTTGGGTAATTAAAAAATATATAAATTTTATGTTTCATTAAGAGTAAAAGGTTTTCGCTTTTAACGCTTATTCTAGCAAAAACCGCTGCATCAACTCGATTATTGTTTTAATACAAAAGCTTTTTAAAAACTTTCTATTAAAATAGTTTCGTTTTGCAGAAGTTTTTTGTTGGAAATTCAGTAGTACGTAGTCATAACTTTTTGAATATATATTCAATGCGTATGACACGAGTGATACTTTCCAAAAAATGATACGAAGGACTTTTTCAACAAGTTTTTAGTTAAGCTTGATTAATATATATATATATTTGTTTTATTTTAGTTAATTAATGATTTGTTTTCACTTTGTCATGTGTTTTTAAGTGGAAAATATATTATTAGTTTGCGCATTAAAAACAAATATTTGCGGAATAATTTCGCCTTATTTCCTTATTAATAGGTGTTATTTTAAAAAACTGATTAATTTAGTGTTAACTTAAAAAATATTGGTTACCAGCGCTATTTTTTCAAAAAAACTAAGATTTTTGTGGCCAGCTGAGACCGCAAATAACTTAGAATTGCAAAATGGCCAAAGAAGATTTTGGCATAATGGAAGAGAATAACGGCAACGGCAGTGGTAGCCGTAGTAGTTCTGAGGACAAGCAGAAAAAATGGAAAAAAGTGCCGAAGAGCACTATTTTTATGGGCATTGCCATTGTAGTGTTGCTCGGGTTTAGTATCGGATTTTTGGCCGCATGGCTCGTTGAACGCAAAAGTGATGTTTTAGGTATTGTTTTATTTTTTAGCTTTGTTCAACTTAAAACAAAGTATAAAAGTATAGTTTTACAAATTTTTTTAATAAAACACTAAAAATTATAAATTTAATATTTATTTTTACAATTTTATCCCATTTATGCTTTCCCTTATCGGATAGAATAAAATAGCAGGTAATGATTTTCAAAAAAATAAAGGTATGCATTCATAAATAATTTGTGAAAAGAAATTTGCTACGAATTTTGATTTCATATTAAAGTATTTATTAATTATACTGCATAGAAAACTTGAATTTTAAATAAATTCATTCAAATTAATTTTTCTGTAGTACCTATAATTTTCATTATTTTAAAAACCCAAAATTTAATGTAACTTTAAAAGTTAAAATGAGTTTTTAACAATTCATTTATAATATAGCACATTATATATATATAATAGAGCAAAAACGTGACAATTTACAAATTTATTATGCTTAGAAAAGCAAAAAATTAAATAAGTTATCAGACATTTGTGTCGCTGAAAAACTTTTCATGAAAATGAAAAACTCATTTCAAACTTATTATTTGCACTGAAGAGGTTAGACATGTATATTCCTACGTAATATTTGCAATTAAGCATAATTACTATCTACACTAAATAAACAGAAAGTAAGCAAAAATTTTTAAAAATTAAATGCCTAAAATTAAGCGTTTAACACAGTTTTGATTTTAAGCTTATTTATTGCAATAATAAAATAATAGCTCATTCTTCACCGTCATTATGATATGATAAAAAATTTCGCTCATAGAATTATCATATATGTATCGCATTCAAACATTAAAGCGTTTTATAATTCTGGAGATATCAGAACGAATTTGACAATCAATTTTTATAACTTAACCGTAAAAATAAGATAATTCAAACCCATTAGCAAATTAATAACATTCTTTGATGTAAACTAAGCAATTAATCATATTTTTCATACCAGTAATTTCAATTTTTGTTATCTTAATTACAGACGATGTGCCAGATGTAACGACAGTGAGCACAGGTGAATGACGATAATATAATCAATTCTTATAACAAAAGCATAAAGAAATAAATTCCAAAATAAACCAAAAAAGAATTTAAGGCAGAAATGATTACCCAAATATATTTTAGGCCCCACTACAACTCCAGGATCCACTGTATCGTTAGCGCCGACCACAAGTACAACTACAACGTCAGCACCCACTTCAACACAGGCCACTACTACTCCGGAACCTATTGACCTGTATTTACCGCGAGACATAGTTCCGATACACTATGCGCTGACTATAGAGCCGAATCACGATGAAAATACATTCACGGGCATTGTCACCGTAGCGGTTACCGTAAATCGAACCACAAATGTTATTAAAATACACTCTCATTTGTTAAACATAACCGGTCTGAATGTTACGGGCGAAACTGACAATGCACTGGGCATTCAAAATAATTACACAGACACTCAAAGGCAGTTTCACGTAATCGAACTGAACGAGGAATTGCAGGCTGGAAATAATTATTCCCTAACACTGAGTTTTGACGGTTCGCTCGCCGATAAGACTCTTGGTTACTACAGGACGCAATATGTTGACTCCAATAATCAAATTAGGTAGTAATAACGGAGCATTAATAAAAACATAGCAAATCGATTACTGGTCGAACGTTGATTAATTGATTCAATTATATGCTAATCAAATAGATATGTAAGCGCCACTACAATGGAGCCGACTTACACGCGACAGGCATTTCCCTGTTTTGACGAGCCTAATATGAAAGCCACGTTTGATATATCGATCATTCACGATAAGAATTTGATCGCAATATCTAACGGCGAACAGATTGATAAGCAAGTGGTAGACGATAATCGGGTGCGAACTGTATTCGGCCGGACAGTAAAAATGTCAACTTATTTGGTGGCGTTCGTGGTCAGCGACTTTCAATACGTCGAGTCGCGTACAGTTAGAGGCAGACAAGTAATATTCGGACAAAGAATTAACTACATTATCAGTAGTTTTATTAACCAAAAAAAATCGTTAATATTATAGGTTAGAATCTATACCAGACCCGATCAAATTAACAAAACTCGTTACGCATTGGACACCACTACGAACATTTTGGTGAATTTCGAGAATCGGTTCGGTTCCGATTACCAGCTAAATAAACTTGGTTCGCACTTAGTTTTTCTACGACTATTAAATAGTTTAAAGTCGAATTATATTTGTCATACTGTTTTTGTTTGATTTTTGGTAACACAGATATGGTAGCGCTTCCCGAGTTTTTTGCTGGAGCTATGGAAAACTGGGGTTTAGTTACGTTCCGGGAGACAAACCTGCTGTACGATGAAGCGGAGTCAAGCGCTGCCGAACAGAAGCGCGTTGCGTACGTTATCGCTCACGAGTTGGCGCATATGGTAATTATCGTAAAAAAGGAATAACAAAATTATTTCATAAAAACGTTTTTAATAAACAATGATTACAGTGGTTCGGCAACTTGGTTACAATGGACTGGTGGAACGAAATATGGCTCAACGAAGGCTTCGCCACATATAACGAGTACACTGGAGTAAATTATAGCGAACCCAATTGGAATATATACGAATTTTTTCTGACCGATGACATGCACGCAGCGATACGATTGGACGAACAGCCAAACATACGGCCAATCATACCGGACGATGTCACCGATCCCGACGATCTTATGGCCTTATTCGACACTATATCGTACAGTAAGGGAGCGTCTGTTTTGAGAATGTTGGAGAACGCGATCGGCTCTGACGCGTATCGGAATGGTGTGAACGCGTATCTCAATAAATACGCGTATAGTAACGCGAAAACCGATTACTTGTGGCAAGAGATTGAAACTTTTAATGTAAGTGTATCTTACTTATATATTAAAAGAATGATCTCTCTCTCTCTCTCTCTCTCTCCGTCACGTTCTCCTACAATATGATAACAGCAATTTTCACGAAAGGTTAACTAACAATATATAAAAAATTTAGCTATTATAGGATATTGTTGATATACACGAGAAAGTGTGATAATCAACAATTGAACATTATTATGACG
>JAQIXJ010001474.1:0-20489 GCA_034700185.1 Phthiracarus laevigatus
TTTTTTCAAAAATTGAAGTCGGGTTCTGGACCACTGTCCGAAGGACAGTGGGCCAGAACTCGACTTATATAACTACTTCTATTTTACACCGATTTTGACTTAATTTTATCAATTTCTTACCCAATTTCGCTGATGTTCTATTTATTTTGGACTTTTTAAGATTTATTATAAGCACAAGGTTATTACTAAATTACAGTTACGCAGAAAATTAACAATCTAAAAATATTTTATGCTTATCTTAAATAAAACCAATTCTAATTGATTAGAGTGCGAATCAAGCGCAGATTTTCAGTCCATCACCACAGGCTCACGACAATTATTGAAGTCTACTACTACTTTGGTCAACTTTAAAAAAAAAATTTTTTTGTGCGGACATTTTTAGCAAAAATGAAAGTTCCTAAATAGATTATAATATGTTAAATAATACCGATTGATCCGTACGATTGATTTATATAATGTAAGCCAATTAGTAATATAAAACTTCTTATTATAAATTAGAGTTTCTATCGGGCCCCCTATTTTTCGGGCTTTGTCGGGCCCCCGACATATACTGTCGGGTTTGTCGGGCTCGGGCTTTAATGTTTCGGGCTTTGGTCGGGCCGGGCTTTTTTGTTCAAAATAATAAAGCCCGAAAAATTTTATCTTTATAGAAAGTTTAAAGTAAACAAAACCGTAATATTATACTTATTATTGCAAATAAATAAATTACATATCAAGTATGCAATAATTTTAAAGCATATAATTGACTGCTAAATAATAATTTTAGATTATATTTCAGTACTTATATTATTGGATAATGTATTAAACGTATAAAAATAATTTCTATTTAATTCATTTAAATAATTAAATAAACTAATTAATGTCTATCAAACAACAAATTCAGTGTTAAATTAATTTAGAAAATTATTAATATGAGTGAAATAAATTTAGTAGAATTAGATAAAAGTGATGAAAACCCTTCAAAAAAACAAAAATTGCATCCAATTTTTGAAAAACAATCGTCTATTAGTGAAAATGAAGACAAAAATAAAAAATTTATTGAAAAATTAATTAGCGAAAAAAGTAATCGCATTAATTTAAAAAATGATTTCGGAAATAGTGATATTTGGAAAAAATTTTTAAAAGTTTTTTGTGACGAAATAGAAGTTAATTATGCTGTTTGTAAATCATGTAATACTTTATTTTCACATAATAGTAAATTAACTGGTATTACGCATTTGAAACGACATATTTGTGAAATTAAAACTAAGCAAACGTCTATTGAAAATTTTTTAATTAAACGAAAAATTCCTGCATCTTTAAAATATGATTTTGCAAGTAAAATGGCTTTATTATGTTCAAAAGATATGCGACCTTTTAATTTTATTAATGGTAAAGGGTTTGTTGAAATTTCAAAATTTTTGGTAAATATTGGAACAAATTATGGTAACATTGATATTAATAATCTTTTACCAACTGTGCAAACAATTTCTAATCATATTGAAATTGTTTATAATAAAATTAAAAGTACAGTTAAACTAGACATGAAAAATATTAATTCTTGCGGAATAACTTGTGATTTTTGGTCATATGATAATTTAAAACACGATTATTTGACAATTACTGTTCAATATATAAGCAACAACAAAATAAAATCAAGAGTATTGTCGACTTTTAATACTACAGATAAAACCGCAATTACAATCAAAGCTGAAATCGATAAAATGTTGAATGAATATCAAGTTAAAAATTCAAACTTATTTTTTGTTAGTGATAATGCTGGTGCCATGAAAAAAGCATTTCAAAATAAAATATGGTTTTCATGCAAATCACATGACTTAAATTTAGTGCAATCACATGCATTTGAAAATTCAGAACAATTGGAAAAAATCAACAATTTATTAAATTCATGTTCAGATCTTGTCACTTACTTTAAAAAATCGGGCCTACAAAAGCACTTGAGCACTACTTTAAAAAAATTTATACCAGTTAGATGGGATACAAGATTAAGAATGTTAGAGTCAATAATGATTAATTATGAAAAACTTCAAGAATTATCATTTACATACAAAAAAATTGGAAAATTAATGGGATTTATAGATAAAGTTTTATTGGACGATTTAATAAGATTTTTAAAACCATTTTATGATTGTCGACTGAAACTATGCAGCGATTATTATCCAACTTTTCATTTAGTTTTTCCAATTAAGCAAAAACTTATAAATCATTGTGCACTTTTGGAAATAGATTCAGAAGAAATTAAAATTTTAAAAGAAAAAATGATTTTCAATCTCAACAAATATTATATAATTAAAAACGAGCACAAATTCGCAACTTTATTAAACCCTTTAACAAAAAATTTAAGAAATTTAGTTCCAGAACACGAAAAAGATATAATTAAAAGTGATTTAATTGATTATTCATTAAACTACAAATTTGATAGCATATCCGTAAATTTAGCTTCAACATCACAAGGATTTTTTTCGGAATTTGAAGAATCGACAAATATTATTACTCCATTAAATATAAAAGAAGAAATTGAATTTTATTTAAATTCGAATAATGAATTTTTTAATAATGATATATTAGAATTTTGGGAAAAAAACTCCAACAAATTTCCTAAATTAAGTTTTATTGCTAAAAGTTTACTTTCGATTCCTGCATCCAGTTTGTCATCAGAGCGCAATTTTAATTATGCTAATTTAACATTAACGGACAATAGAACACAATTAAAACCAAACAAAATTGATATGATGTTGTATATTAGATCTAATTATGATGATTTCAATAATTAAAAAATTTACATTATTCTTATGCAAAATATCGGGCCGGGTCGGGCTTTCGAAATTTTTTTAAATCGGTCTTTTGTCGGGCTCGGGCTTAAGTTTGTCGGGCTTAGATCGGGCCCGGGCCTTAAATTTTTTACGATTAGAAAGTCTATTATAAATTATGTTTTTAAATTTCAAACCACAATAGAATTAAATTTTAATGCTAAAATTATGTATTTTTTAGTCATTCATTTATTTTTTAGCAGAAACAACTTTAGTTATTATATTAATATAACTTTTATGTTTTGATATAATAACTTATTATAATAAGGTGGGTTCGGGTATGTGCCTCTGCCTCGTGGGCTTATATCGGGCTCTAAAATTTTTATGATTTCGCAGTCTAATCTTTATTAAATTTTAAGACTGTTTTTGCACTGTATTTCATAAAGTTTAACTTGCTTTCATATTTCTGTTATTAATCTTATTCATAAAATAAATACAATGGTACAATAGATTATTCAATTCTCCTACACTTTTTAAACTGAAATTACAATGTGATAATCTCAACAAATAGAAGCAACGAAAACAAAAAAAATATATTTCGAAAAAATAAGATAAAACTTATTAAAGTTGTTACGGAAAATAAGGAAATCAAAACACGATAACTATATGTAAATAAGATATAATCTTAATGTTTGTTTTGTTTTTATTGCGAATCAGGGAATTACGGTTACTAACTACAAATACAATATATTTTATAAGTTATCTTAATAGAAAACTATTAGTTTTTAATTATTAGTTTATTCTAGATACTGTATTATTTGAATTTACAGTAAAAACATATAATCATTAAGTAACTTTGGTTTTGATTTTATATTTATTTAAAAAAAACGTTATAGAAATTGAAACTCTAAAATTTATCGAAAGTAACTCGCAATTTAACGTTTGAATTAACTTTAGTTTTAATGAGTTTCAACTTATAATACTTTTAGTAAGTAGTAAGGGCTGGTTAACTGTTAACCTGTTAACTTGATTTTCCGAATCCAGTTGTGATTGGTTTTGAGCGCTAGCAGTGGTGAGAGTGAGTGTGAGTATTAAAGTCCCTAACGATAGTAAGCAATAGTATGGGCGTTTGAAACACTTTTGCTCACACAAACACACACACACATAAGCGTACACACACATACATTCGCATAGACATAGAAATACTGTATGATCATAAAGATTATAAGCTATTTGAACGTGTTTTAACGCAGAATGTAACAATAAATAATTGGATTTGACATATTTATATAAATGGCATGATTATTGAACTGATGGACCAATCTATAGCGTGATTTACTAATTATCCTCTATTTATATATAAATTAATGGCTGATAGTGATTACGATGACACAAATGAGAGACCATTTATTAGTGGTCCTCGCGTTGTATCCATATATAAATCAGACACTGGTTTTGGATTTAACGTTCGCGGACAGGTTAGCGAAGGTGGACCTCTTCGCAGCATTAATGGTGAACTGTACGCACCACTACAACACGTGAGCGCTGTTCTTGATTCGGGTGCCGCTCAAAAGGCTGGCATTAGAAAAGGAGATCGCATTCTCGAAGTGTATGTCTAACCCGTAAACCATAACCAAAATATGTTTATTTGTTTATTATTTGGTTTTTATTTAGAAATAGCATTAATGTTGAAGGATCTACTCATAAACAAGTGGTGGATTTAATAAAGTCTGGCGGAGATAAGCTAACGTTAACTGTCATATCTGTTACACCGAAGGTAATCATTGCTATCAATGATATTTATACCGAATTACAATTGTACCTTATGTTTGATTGAATAGGAAGCAGAAAAACTAGAACCTGGCGACGAGTCATCCACTTATTCGTATTTCGATTACAGCGAAAAGCGTTCGCTTCCTATTTCTATTCCCGACTATAATTGGATCGAAAGAAGTGGTGATCGTTATGTGGCGTTTAATATATATATGGCTGGACGCCATCTTTGCTCAAGAAGATATCGAGAGTACTCCAATTTACATAATAATCTCAAAAAGGAGTTTCCAGACTTTCAATTTCCAAAACTACCGGGAAAGTGGCCATTTTCGTTGTCTGACCAACAATTAGACACCAGACGAAGAGGCTTAGAGCAATATTTGGAAAAAGTATGCGCCGTTCGTGTTATCGCTGAAAGTGATATTATGCAGGAATTTCTCACTGATTTTGATGACGAACACGTAATCTTATTTTTATATACCATATATGTTTTTATCGTTGCTTTCATTTTTTGGAATGCGTTGCACTTTAAATCAAGTTTTTTTAAGTTCAAAATACTATTTTTTCGGTATTTTATTATTTCCCAGTAAAGTAAAATAAAATAAAATGTGACACTTGTTTGGCAAGTAATGTTTAAATATCTTTGAATATACTGTAAAAGACATCATTTTTGGACAAATGGACCCTATTTTGCTTTTACAATAACACGTACATGTATACACGTGTACTGTTACAGTACTTTAATTTTTAGATTAGATTAAATTTATAATTAACCATAAATCTGAAATGACCAAAAATCAATTTATTTAACATTTTCAATAATCGCATTTTTCTAGATTTTTCTTTTTTTCGTGAATTTTTTTTAGTTTTAAACTCTAGAAATTTAATTAAAAAATTGTTTGAGTGTAAAACTACTACCAGTATAATGCTTATTACTGTATATGTTAGCTTATTTTCTCGTAATAAATTTTTGGCCAAATTATAGATTTGACCAAATGTCCGTATGATTTTAAGCATATCGATGATGTTAGCGTACTTTTAAATTAAACCATTATGTTTAGATATAATAAATAGAAGCATGCGATTAGTAGAATTGAGCATTAACTTTCATTTGTATTGATAGGGCATTAATGCTGCACCAATCGATCTAAAAATACTTTTACCAGATAAGTCTACAATTTCGGTAAATGTGAGAAAAAATAGTACAACTTTGGAAGTTTTTCAAGTGACTGTAGATAAAATAGGGCTTAATCGAGAAGTTGCATCTTATTTCGCTTTATTTGAAATCGTTGAATATGGTTTTGAAAGGAAATTGCAACCGAATGAGTATCCACACAATTTATATATTCAAAACTATTCAACCGCTGCATCAACGTGTTTACTAATTAAGAAATGGTTGTTCACATTGAGTAAAGAAATTGAATTATCTGAAGATGATTTGGCAGAAACATTCTTTTTCTGGCAGGTAGTGCTTCTTTTTTAAAAGTTTTAGCAAATAGTGTTTATTTTATCTCATATATTTTTGATTTTAAGGCTGTTGATGATGTAAATAAAGGACAAATAAAGCCCGGAAATAAACTTTACGAATTAAAGGCATGGCAGGACGCCTCTAAAAAATCTGAAGTAAATTTAAGTTAAACTCTTTAAAATTTTTTTGTTTTGTTTTAAAATTCAAGCTTTCTTGTTAATGTTGAACCAAATTATTGATTCAGAATATTATCATATGTTCGTTTTCGAATTGATCGATTAACAAATTTACGCTTACAGGAGTCTGGAGTTTGGTTTTAAAATTTTTTAAACATACAATAGTTTCGTTTTTAAGCGCTTTTTCAAACAATAGAATAAAAGTTTGATTGTTGTCACAATCGCTTCGAATAAACTAATTTTCTAAGCATTTTACACACGCAACAATATTTTCTTTCATTTAAATTATTTTATATTCCGTTAAAAAAATTTTCATTGTTGAGGAGAGAGAGGGGGAGGGAGAGCGAGAAACGAAAAAGTATTTTTAGCTCACGTTTTAAAAAAGTAGAGCTTATGCTTTTGACACTGTCTGTCTGTGTGTCCGCAGTATGAAAATAAAGGGGTTTCTCCTATTTCTTATTTTAATATAGGGATTTGTCGTTTTTCCATCTTGACTCTAAAGCTAATATATTTGTGACATAATTCATATACTTATTAAAAGTGAGCTCTCTATGAATGTTCGTTCTTGTTTATATTATTAATTTGTTGCGACTCCGCACGTGACAACAATCAAATTGAAATAATTTGAAAATACGCTGAAAAACGAAATAACTATAAAAAATAAAGTTTACAATTAGAACTAAAATTTTTTAATGATTTGATTTAAAATCTATTGAATCTTGTTTACCGGCACTATTGTTGTTAAAATTTTTACTTGCATTTTTCTAGTTTAGTTTTTATTTAAATTGATGTGCGTGAATAGAAAATTGTTAAAACTTTAAAATAAACGAGAACATATTCTTAGAGAACTCACTTTTCTAAATTCATTTATGCCTAATATACTAGTTTTTAAACTGAGAATGCTAATACCAAATACCTTTATTAATATAAGAAATCAGTGAAATCTCTTTATTAATATGAAACAGACGGATTTGATCAATTCCATAAGCTCTACTTTTGAATAAAAAAGTGAGCTAAAAAATTTTCGCAACAATATCCATGTTATCTGTAGTAGAGCATGGAAAATATTCACTGTATACTGCCACTCCCGCCCGCAAGTAAACTTTTCAATTCCCGTTTTTTGTTTCCCACAAACGTAAAATTACTTTTCCCGCCCGCAATTCTCTTATGAATAAACATAATCAATTATAGGCACAAAATTTTAAGTTATGCACGTTGTATATCAATGAATTTTATTACTAAATCTGGTCTTATTTTGTTTGAGTAAAATTGTTATGATATCAATTCACGAAATTTACATATAGACACTTAAGATACATTGTTTTTATTCATTTTTCATTGATATGTTTAGCGCGGAAAAAACAAATGAGGGAATTTGCGGGAATCCCCCATCTCGTTAATTTCTAAGTTAATCCCATTCACTCCCATCCCGTTTTCAACTTCTAAACTACAGAACAACCGTACTGACTAAAGTTCGTGTATAATAAATATATCGCAATAATATGTTATATTTGTGTTTTGTATATAAGTTTATATTGTGAATTTAAATGGATAGATATTGTTTTTTAATACATTAATTTGGTTTATAGTATCTGAAAATAGTGCGAACGTTAGAAGGTTATGGAGAAATATCATTCCCTCATTGCTCTTGTGATGCACGTAAAGAAGGGCACGTAATCGCTTCAGTTGGCAGCGATTGTTTTAAGCTTCAAGCTTGTAAAGACGATGGAACATTTGAAGTATATATTTTTCTATTAATATTATTACAATAATTTTTATATTTATATATATTTATTTATTTATTAGTCACAAATTATAGATTTTAGTTGGGATAGCATTAAAGAATGGGAAAACGATGACGAAGGCCTTGCATTTGCTTTTCAATATTCAAGACCTGATAAAAAGCCACGTTATGTTAGAATACATACTCCATATGTATGTCTTAACCATTTAATTTAAACTATAAAACTAATTTTTCAAGTAATTAATTTTTTGATAGCATGTTTTCCTCTATGACTGTTTCGAACGAATACAGGAAGAAAGAAATTGGTTGTCTAAACGTAAAATTGTCTATAATGATGAAAAATTTTAATATAAGTTACAGTATAAATATATATATTACGATATTTACTCATTTGTGGTACATTAACCATTATTTTAAAGCGTTTGTTTTTCATTACTTAAGTTATGATAGAGAATTTTTATTTATTTTACCGCATATTTAAATTGTAAAACTCAAAGCGAAAGAAAACAGTTTTATTTTTATATATTTTATTCTTAATAATTCAAATGAATATGATAATGATTTAAAAAATGTTGAGATACATTAAAAAAAACATTATTAATACAAACAAACACACACACACACACAGAGTATTTAAAAGTTGTTTAAAACGATTGCAGCATATAAAACGAGTGGTAGTAAAACAATCAATACTGACAATTCATTTTTTAATTCCATAATTGGTGCCATAGATAGGGTTTGCATTGAAAATTATTATTTTTAATGTCATTAAATAATTGAATTCATAATTTAGTCATTTATTAAGTTACAGTAATATTGTTAATCGACTAAGTTTGGGGAAACGAGAGCTTAAAGAACATCATTCATTTACATTAATTGTAATAAAAATTCAGTAAAATAATAAGCTTATACTCTACATCTCCTGTATATCATATGTGCGCTTACATATCCTTTATTTTACTTATGAATTACCTTATTATTTAATTTAGAATTATGTAAACTTTGCTCATTACTTGTATCTTTTATTCAAAATTTACGGTCAAGTATTATAATTAAAAGCTCTAAGTAAATAAGTTTAGTTTTTATCAGTTCATAGTTTTTACTTTAAACAATTTAATTATTAGTAATTAAGTTTAGATGTTTAATAAATGTGATATATGTTGTTTTTCAGGCTATTTAAGCAATATATTTAAATCAATAGTCAATAATATATTATTATTGTAATTTCTGATTATTTGTAATGAAATTGAATTTATCTAAATATTAAACTATTTTAATACAAACCTTCAACAAAATAGTGTTTAGATAACGTATTCATGCCAATTAGAGATATAAACTTATACTGCATGAGAGTTGTGGTCAAATAATAATACATTCATAATTTATTTGTGCAAAGATTTGTAAATAAAGTTTATTATTACACTTCTGATAGCGAATATTTTAGAAATGGATTTGGATTATTTTATTTTTATTTCACCTTATATTTCATAACTACCTGTATTAAATTCATTATATCACAGTAATTTAGAATATTAACTATATCTTAAATAAAACATTTCACCTATTTTTTAACGCAGTAAGAAAGCAAATATAAGTTATAAAATTGTAAAAATCATATTTTGAGAGAGAGAGGAGAGAGAGAGAGAGAGAGAGAGAGAGAGAGAGAGAGAGAGAGAGAGAGAATAAACGTGGTTTGATTCAAGTTGTGGACAAAGAACTGGAAAACAAAAGAGCGAATAAACTGGAATTTTAAAGTGTTGATTTGATAGAACATATTGAAATGTGATTATTAAAATGAAATGTTTTGTATTTTGAAATAATTGTAAGTATGGATAATAAGCATGATTAGTTGAAAAAATGGTTAACTCAGTGATTAGATAGTATATATAGTAAAACAGGTACACAACAACTGCTGCAACAACTATACAACTATAACGTAGTGTACATTATACTGTAGAGTAACCAACTTTGCAGGTTTCATATTATTTAACTTTCTTACTGTTATGGTCTGTTTGTGCCTCTGTTTTGCTTTCCCTCTTTCTCTCCTTTCCCTTTGATGTCCCCTTCAGAAAAGGATCTGAATAAGAGTAATAAAGCAAATTATATGCCTAAAGCTTCTCGTTGTGACTTTGGCTGTTGCAAACTAGTGCTTACGGTACTAACATACAAACCAACTTGGGATGAATGCATTTTGAGGGACAAGAAAGCAAAAACTTGTTGGTAGACTAGTAAACAGTAGACTCGTAGCAGACTTGTAAAATATTTTTTATGCATTAAAATATAAAGAAAGAAAGACTTGTGCTTGAATTTAGTTTTTCTTTGTTGAAGTGTAAAGTTGGTTCAAGGACGCACTTGCAAAACAACTCAATGGTCGCTGCAGTTCCATCACTTGATTTACCATTTAAAAGAGGTCCGAGCGCTTCAATGCGCACAAAGATTACTGCGTTTGGGGTTCAGGGAGAGGACGCCATAAAAACTTAGGAATGGGGCGTTTTGTGCCAAACTAAATCAATCTGTATTCTGTATTATACATATACTGTACATATACATTTTTTATGTGGCATTACAATAAAAATAAGTCTAACAATTAACTTATTTCTGTACTGTAAACAAACTAAAAAACATCATCATATATGATTATATGTAACAACTTGAAAATATAGTCTACCGTATTCCCAAATTGTTTGAACTAAAGCTGAAATTCGGGACAAATCATTGCTTTGTATTGAAAACTTAGTTCGTAAACACTATTGTTATACACCTTTTCCTCAATAGTATGCTACCATTCACCACATTCCTCATTCCACACCTTACTGTAACAGCTAATAACCTGTGAATATTGGAAACTTTTCAAACTTATCAAACATATTTTATACATTGTTTGTTTCAATACAGCATTTATACATTGTTTGTTTCAATACAGCAGTCATAGATATGTGTAGAGCTTTAATCATCAATTTACTAATTTATTTACATATTTCACTATTCATTTTCAACTAAAATATCTTAATCTATTAAAATATAGTAAATATGTCCATAAACAATACACTATGATTGAATCAGAGAGCTAAGATGATTAGTGAGTAAATAATCATAACTGGTGTAATTTATTTAGTAATTTGTATAAATAGTTTTGAAATATGTAATCATATTAACTGATGTTAACTAATGATTACGTTTATTCGAAATGTGATACGCATTCATTCATACGATTATTCATATGTGAACTGTTTTTAAAACGCTTTTATATAAATAAATATTTGACAAGTTTATTAAAAAAATAAAGAAACATATTATAAATTAGATGGTAATAAGTTGAATGTTTTGGGTAAAGGGATATGACTGTATATAGACAGTACAGTATATTGCGGTGTGCACAGTACAGTGTGTACACTGTACAGGCTGTGCAGTGCTGTGCTGTGTTGTGCATGAGTTTTAGTATGCGTAGACATAACGTTGAATATATTAGTGTAGAAGCAAACGCATAACACATAACACATTATATATTGAACGATAGAGAGTGTAGAGAGTATGTGCCAATAATAGCATTGGTATCATATGCTCCACCTCTACAGCTGGGCTTTTCTGCCTTTTCTGCCGGCTTTGCCTACACTGAGACAGTGAACTAAAAGTAAAGTCAGATTTAGACTCTCTTTCTCTTTCAAAACAGACATTTGAAAAGTGGAGGAATGTTTTCGCGCTTCACTTTAAGCACAGTTACCATCACATCACGGAATCAGTTGTAGACGCTATCTAATGATCACTAACTGAATCGTATCATTTTATTTATATTTAATATACTAATTATTATTATATATTTTACCCATCATTTCAAAGACTATTTATTTTTCTATTAATAATATATCAATTATACTTATACTGTATATATATATAATATAATATAATATTGGTGTGTTGGTGTGGTGTTTGTTGTGATGCCTGCTAGTCTTTTATACGAGATGGAGCACAGCTCTATCACTACTAATGGTAACGCACTCGAAGACCGAAGAGCTTTACAATTAGCTCTGGAGCTATCAATGCTTGGTTTGGATAATGACAACGAGTCATCCATTAACACAAACTTTGATTCTAACGATAATCGTAACAAAAAGAGCCAAAACACCACTGAATGTGTTCCCGTGCCATCTTCGGAACACGTGGCCGAGATTGTTGGACGACAAGGTAACATACTATTTGATCATATTTCACATAAATATATTGTTAGATACTGTTTTTCTATGCAATAATGGGTGCAATGCAATGATGCCAAACATTTTTGTTGTTTTCTTTGTTCACATAATAAGCAGAAAGTACTGCAGTAAAGCATGTTTTATGTCTCTAAATGTTTAAACATTGGGTTCACTAACAGACATAACAACGAATTAACATATTTACACATCTATTTCAATGCTTAACGAAAATATTTATTTATAAATTGTACCGTCAAATCGTAGATATTATTAAATTATAAATTATATATGATTTCTTTGTTGATTGTGTTGTATGAAAAGCGTGTTTAGTTATGGATGCTATGGTGCAAAGCGAGCCATACATACAGACAGAAATGTGGCGTTCAGTCAGTAATCTGTAATATAGTAGCGAAGTAGCGATGCATTGACTCAAACGCCACAAAGAGAACCCTCCTCTCTAATGCTGTTTTTGGCTGCAAAATCTGCTCTAATTTTTCCTGCCAACTCATTGATCAACAACTCTGTAAACTTAGACTCCTCTACTGCTATTAAAAAATCTTATAAGTTCAGCATTTAAATTATTTAAAAAGTCGAAAGCAAAATACTTGCGATACGAGAAAGATATTTAAAAATATTTTTGCTTTTTGTTAGCAGCAAATGTTTTCGCATCTCAATGCTGTATATGTTTAGCATTTGATGTTTGTTTTCAGTTAATTGTCTATATATTCAATTAGTTTAATAATCTATTGCTATGATTCCAAAATTATACAAAATCAATTGAATGATTTATTTTTGTTGAAATTCTAATATAAATGATTTGATTTGATAGGATGTAAGATAAAAGCATTGCGAGCAAAGACCAATACTTACATAAAAACGCCAGTTCGTGGTGAAGAACCTGTATTTGTAGTTACAGGACGTAAAGAAGACGTGAACGCTGCCAAAAGAGAGATATTATCGGCTGCGGAGCACTTTAGCCAAATCCGGGCACAACGTAAAAGCAATCTTAATGGTTCTATTGGCGGACCAGTTCCCAATGCGAACGTTCCTGGACAGACCACTATACAGGTTCGAGTTCCATATCGAGTGGTTGGTCTGGTTGTTGGACCCAAAGGAGCGACTATAAAACGAATACAACAGCAGACCAATACTTATATAATAACTCCAAGTCGCGATAAAGAGCCAGTGTTTGAAGTAACTGGTCTTCCAGAGAACGTGGAAACGGCGCGAAAGGAGATCGAAGCGCATATCGCTATTCGCACTGGAGGTCTAATTGACTCTTCCGCTAATGGAAGTACGGATGAGAGTAGTTCTGATTTCTCCAATTCACCACTGCTTAACGGTATGGACAACCCGTTTGGAAGCACGAACACCAACTCAACGAGTAATTGTAATGGTAATGGTAGTAATGGATTCTCAACACTATACAAAGCATCATCAGACCCGTTCACCGCATTCTCATCGCGCGACAATTCAAACTCACTAATAACACGATCTACGACTGATATATTCAATTTTGTAAATGGTAGCAACAAAATTAGCGATATTTATTCATTATTTTCCGGCAATGGTTTCTCAAAATCGATTAGCAGCGGATCTTATGACACAGATGAAGGTATCGGTGAATCTCCAACTTTTGATTCTGTTGGCAGCAACTCTACAATTCCCAGTTCAGTTTGGCCCGATTTCTCGGCTCAACGCCCATTTTCGTCAACCATGTCTCCATTAGAACGCCGAAGCTCAAGCATAGAGTGTCCAACAACGGTTACATCGGCCAATCAAACAGTAAATACTGCTTCTATGATCTAATGTACGTTTAAGTCCATCGCGACTTATTAATGAAATTTTATTCTTTTTTTTATTTTTATGTTAAACAACAGTATTTTAGAAAAAAAATGAAAGCAAAAAAATTTGTTTACAATTGTAGCAAAAGTGTTAGCAAAGTGTTAGCAGCTCACACATAATCTAACATTTTTTAATCAACTCAAAGCTAAACTCATTTATTACTCAAATTATTGATTTTATCAGTTTTTAAATAATGCATTTCATGAATTTTTTTAATTGATATTTTAGTTTTTTTATGTTAGGTATAATACTACTTAGTATAGTCTTCCATTTTTTTTATTTTTGTACTGAAGATTCAATTTTAAAAAACCAAATCCAATTCTATTGAAAAAAATTAACTGATTTTTGTTCATTTCATTAATTTGTTTGTTATTTCCCTTTAAACACAATTAACAGACAAAACCAAAAAAGTCATTATTATTATCATCACAATACTATGCATAAATTAGTTAATAATTTACAGATTGTAATGATTTATTTCTTAAGAGATGGAAAGATTGTGTTGTATTAATCAATTTATTAAAGCATTATTATGTTAATTATCAGTTTTTTAGTTGATGATTACTTTGATTTGATCTGTTTTCGGTTCCCAACGCAATAATTGCAATTATGAATACTTGTGCTACAATAATGCCATTCTTTCAATTCTTTGACATTGCATCAAAACAATATAAAAAATTACCCTTAAAATTATTATATTAAAAAAAATAAAAGCTTATTTGATGTTATAAATCAATAATTTGATTAAATTATATGCAATCTTTATATTAATGTTTTAGTTCATTCCTTTTATTTTGTATTGAGGGATGAATACACATACCAAATATTTTATTACATTTGTGTTAAAATTATCATTATATAAAAAAATCTATAATTACATGTAAAATGTTTATTACAGATGATTATTATTACTTAAGTCGGCGCAGCTAAATGTCCTGTTTGTTATACAATAGATTTTTAATTATCTTAATTTACATTTTAGATTTTCACTATATATTACAGAAATAAAAAAAAGTTATATTATAAATCAAATTTTAAGATAAAAACAAATATATATATGACAATTCACAAGTAAATTTTTTTATTAGTATAAATCCAAAGTAAATTTTAATAATTAAATTTAAATTTTTATAGTTTTAATAATTACTCTCTCATCTCATTTTTTCTTAATAATAATAATAATAATAAAAATAATTGTTAAATTATACTTTTTATGACCCGAATTAATTGGATGAATCACAATATTATTCGATCCTCTGATCCCTTACCCCCATTTTTCAATTGTCATGCTTTAGAATTAATTGTATTAAAAAAATGTTCTTTAAAAGTTATAAAATAGTATAAACCTTTTAGATGATATAATTGAGGTCTTTTCATATTCCAAAGACCATATATATAAATATATATATTTAAAAAATAATATAATAATACTTTCGAAAACTATGATCAATAACTAATTATTAAATTGTATATTAAACAGTAAATTATATAATAGCAGTAATGTTGGTGATAAAAATATGTATTGATAGAAAAAATTTATCAAAAAAAGTGTATTTTAACAAAAATTGAGTGTTCGTTATTATCATAGCTGTAATATTGTAAACCATCAAAGAGCTCAACAAATAGTGTATTGTTTTTTAGTTTTACATTTGGGTTGTGTTTGAATTGCATGAACGAAACATAACGTATTATTGTCAGAGTTTTTTCACTTTATTAATGTAACAAAATGGTCATCAAAATGATCATTCAAACAGTTTTAAGATTTAAATTTAATATTACAGAGTTCCACAACTAAGATATATTATTCCTCATATATTTTATTATTCAAGTTTAATATTATTAATAAAGATATCAAAAGAATGTATTTTGAAGTTTAATGTTATATTTACAAATAAATAGCAAAACCTCTTTGGTGTGCACAATACATTCGCTTATTGTGTCTACAGTCCATCTACGATATACCATACTAACGATAAGTCTATATCCTATCCTATACTGTATAGTCTAGATTATCTGTGGTGACTTTGGGCCCAATAATACCATCAATATAGGTATTGTATGTGTTAAATATGATTGGAATTGTTGTACCATTTAAACTTGTTTGATAAATTCTCAAATTGAACTTAAATCGCATGTTAGTGTGTTGTTAAAGTGTGATACCTTTCAAAGCTCATTTCAAGGTGATGCTGATTTTTTTAATAGCAGGTGCGAGTATTGCTGGTTAATGAACTTATATGCAAGTATTAGTATTAAATAAAAAAACAGGCATTGAATTTCACCTTGACTGACACTCTCTCCATTCAAAATAATAGCAATGCACTATTGCTCCTCACCAGACCAGTTTTTTTTATTAACAAAGTAAGATTAATATTTCTCATAATAAGTTACTATGCCATCTCGTCTGACCGGATTCCGTTGAAGAACTTTCTCTTTTGTTAGCATTGGCCAAATTTAAAATGTGGGGAAAAAGTGGGCCACTGAGTGAATTGTATTTTATATTGCCTTTTGATCACTAAACTATTTTAAGTGTTTTTTCAAACTATTTTTTTCAAAAATTACTGCGTAGTTTGTTCTGTCGCACCTCACTATAATGCGTAATTTAGCGTAGATTTTTCGATTAGCATTTATATTATAAATATCGTAAAGTAAATTATTGCTAAACATTTTCTTTCGAACGAATTCTCCGAATAATAATGTTGCATCAAATATCATATTTATGGCGTATTAAAAAATCATTGAAATGAAATAATTACAATTTTCATTTCACATTTATTCTTATAGTATTACTGAAACTAAGTCTTATTACTAAAACATATTAATTTAATAATTATGATAATAATTACGCGCTCATAGTCTATAAAAGATTCTAATAATAGTTTGTGGAACGAGTTGTAAAATTTTATTATTGTTTTTGTTAGCGAAAGCATAGTTTGAACGTATAAACCGTATATATATCATACCTCTCTAATACTGCGTCGTAAGAGAAATACCATAAAATCAATACGTATTTGATCAGAAGGGTCTCTGACCTGCTATATTCGTTGTCATGGATACACAATTTGGATATATGTCCTCTTGAGCCTCATTTCTCTATGAGATTCGTGTATACAAAGGAATATCGCATTCGATTCATATTAATCCAAAAATATATATCTATTTTTAATTAATTTTATAATACAATATTGGAAACATTACTTTACATTGCTTTAATTGAAGAATAATTGAAAGGAAACATAAATTCTTGGTTTGTTTTGTCTTAGCATAATTTAAATGTTTAAGGAAAAACTAAATAATAGATAGCAAAATACAAATAGTATTCTATTTACGGACAATTGTTAATATTGAGTTAACATAACTAAATTAATTTGTATAAATGTGTTATACATGCACATCAAAGTATACTATTGTGCAACTTATTTGGACATCTATTCCGTATAAGTTTCGTGTATTGCAGAAAAAACTAAATCACTTAAACGTAATGTTTGTTATATACACAATACACAACTTAATGCAAGAAAGCATGATTTACAGGAAATATTATCGCCAAATGTTTATCATCGATACGTTTAAGTGAATCAATCGTCGAAAATGTTTAGTAAAAAGAAGAGAAGAGCTTTAAATACACGCAAATATTTTGTATAATAAAATGTTATATGAAAATAGTTGAATGCGCTTTAATATATTGATTATGAGAAGCTATTATGATTCCTGAAACTTTTTTTATATAAAACAGTTGTGTGGAGAGACAGTCGCGCCCAAAATCAATATTCACGGTTATACTTACAAAGTTAGAAGTTTAGGAACCATATAACCGAGCTATTGGTGAAGCTTATGTCACTAGAGTTCATTGCCTTATAACTTGAAAGATGCATCAAAAAAAGTATTGATGCACTTTTCTAAACCAATCAGTTGTTACCATTTTCCACAATTTTCTAACAATTATGCGATTTAGAGGTATGGTTATGGGTATAACTTGTGAAATGCAATTATTTAGAGTTAAGAATATTCGTTCCATCGATTTTAATTAGTGTTTTGATTTAAAAATGGTATATTCAATTGCGTTGCGCATGTTCTATGATGTGAGGAAGAGAAAGAGAGCTTTCCTTGAGGTCGTTGGCCGTTCACTAGTTTCAAATACAGCATTAGCTCTACAGTACTGTTATTTTTGTTATATTGCCTGCTTTATATGAGCTAACAGTAATGATTTCATGAAAGCTTCGCAAAATCGATACCATTTCCAGAGACGAGTCTTTCTTTTTGGGCACATATTTAGGCTCAAACTATATATTCCGGTGTGAATGCACTACAAGTTATTCCTTTCATTAATGAATAAACTAATTTCTTATTTTCTATGATTTAATTCTCGTCTAACACTAGTTTTATTTTTAAATAAATATATGCGCAAAACGAAAGTGAAAACTGTCTGAATGATAGCACAGCACATGCACTATTTTTTTCGTTTAGCGATGATGCTCTTAGAATAGTGCTATTCTTTTAATAAGTGATGAGGGCATCAACCCTTCAGCTATTATATAGAATATAGAAGTACCGAATAGATTATATTTGAACAATAATCCGCACCAAAATATCATCGAAATTCAAATTTTTATTTGTTTTTAATTGTTAAAGAGCTATCGCATCATAGTTATAGTATTATATAACACGCAAATATAACATGAAAATATAATTAATGTTTAATGTTTGTTAATTTCTGTCACAAATTTAATTTTAACGTTTGATATTGAGAATCTAATGAAACACTTTAGTTAACATTTGGCAAAGTACGAAAAAGTCATGCAAATCATTTATTAAATAATGCAAACTTAAACTTTAATCTAAATCTTAATAGCATTTGAAAATTATAGCGTAATTTCATAATTTTTTAATTCAATGATTGTGAGGATTTGTTAGTATGTAATGCAGATTTGGTTTATTTATACATCTGTTCTCAAATTCATACATACAGTATATAATGCAATATAATCATGAAATCATTTAAATATAAGTAATACACCATTTAAAGTTATATGCATACACAAAAACTTAACAAATGCATTCAGTATTGTGCTAAGAGATATCTAAAAAACATATTTTGATTTATTAATTTAAAATGATGACCAAAAACGGAATTAAATTACTCGTGTTTTTTAAACAAAATCCTAGTTTATTTAGAATTGGACTAAACAAAGAAATAATTACTTTAGCTGAAACTAGCGCTCTCTAGTGAGAATAACAAAATTCAAATTCCAAAAATCAATAGTATTGCGTTAATTGTAGAGACGAAGATTTAAGCAGAGCGTACGGAAGTATCTGGGCTGACAGATTAGATGTAATGGTAGACTTTGGCACGGAATAAAAATTAAAACTTAAAATTTATAATTTGCTTTATGCACATTATTAAAATACAAATATAGTAAGAATGATCAATTTGTAAAACATTCCATTAACTAATCATTTTATATCACTACTTAATGGAAATATTTTAAAACTTATATTAAATTTACGCTTGTTTTTTCATTTTCAATAAGTGTTTGCAAAATTGAAACATTTTGCAAGATTGTAGTTTATGACTTGATAATATCCGTGTTGTAACAAAAATTCTTTTATTTTGCATTAAAGTTACCATATGTTTTTTATTTTCTAAAGTAAACCAAAACTTTAAAAGGAAGTTATATAATAAATAGGAAAGTGAAAACCGTTAATTAACAAACGAACAAAACTGTTTTAATTTCTATTTAAAGCGACTTATTTAACCGATTAAGACCCAAATTAATGAAGTTTAAGTAAACAAATTAAATGAAAAGAACGATTTTTGAAATATCCAACTATTTTAAAAATTTTAAACGATTTTTCAAATTATTAAATCGACAGTTAAAAAATTGTTCTAATTCTACTAATTTATTTGGAAAACTATTTTAAAAAATCAAGATTTAATTTTATTTAATTCAGAAAATGTCAATTTTGAAAATAAAATTAGGCAATAATTTTGTCCGTTAGTTTCTGTTCATTCGTAAACATCTTTTCTGAAATATAAAGCATATTTTCGAGACAATGGAAAGCGATTCACATAAGACAACATAAGTATTATTTTATTTTGAAGTTATGATAATTTTTAGTACTCGACAGTTTAACGTATAAGTTGTTCAACGTTTCGACACTTCTAGTCATTATCAGGCGATTTAAGAAGATTTAAATTTTATTAATTAAAAAGTTAAATAAAAATTAACTAAAAATAAAACTTTTTAAGTCACAACTAAACTGCACAAAAACTAAAAACTAAATGAAAACAAGAATGAACACTAGTAATGCGCTCACTTTGACATTAAATCTATTGTTGGTTTGCATTATTGATTTCTATTTTTAAACAAACAAAACTTTTAATTATGATTGTTTCGATAAAAATTTTTATGTGCATATTATTGTTATAAACATTGTTATAAATACTACTTCAGTGAGTTTTAAGTAGTGATGGCAGAAAGCTCAATTTTCCTGAGCTTGAGCTTGAACAGGCAGAGCTTAAGCTCAAAACTGGTAAAAATTGAG
>JAQIXJ010001475.1:0-20482 GCA_034700185.1 Phthiracarus laevigatus
CTGTCTGGTCTGTCTGGTCTGTCTGGTCTGTCTGGTCTGTCTGGTCTGTCTGGTCTGTCTGGTCTGTCTGGTCTGTCCGTTTTTCCGCACTCTTATTCAAATTGAGGGATTTTAGTCTTTACATTAATAAAGTGATTTTACAATTTTCTTAATATAATTAAGCGATTTTTATGTGATATCTTATTCTAATTAAGGAACTTTAAGCGAGTTCTTATTCTTAATAATGTTATAATATTTAATTTTAAATCCCTTGACAAACTATTTAATAAATCTCTTACCAAAACATGATTTCTACTTATTATAATTAGATTCATCTTATTAATAACTATGTTATAGTTGCATTCAATGCAGCTTAGTTTTTATATACTGAATATAAATTTCAAAATAAAAAACAAATTAAGATTTCAGATGTTTTCATATCAATTAGTCATACTTTTATATCTGACTTTTCAGACATGTATATGGATATGACTTTGTCCGTCCGTCTCTCCGTCCATCCGCACTCTTATTCTAATTAACTAATTTTATTCTTTACATTAATAAATGGATTTTACCATTTTCTTATTTAATTAATTGATTTTAAACGATGTCTTATTCTAATAAATGGATTTCCATGATAATAAGGCCAAAAGATTTACAAAAATAGGCATAAAAATAGTCTCAAATGGCCACAAAGTTGGTTAAAAATTGGTTAAAAATATGCAAAAAATAGATAAAGAGTGAAAAAATAAGGAAAACAATACCAAAATAAGGCTAAGGAAAACAATACCAAAATAAGTCTAAAATATGGAACAGGATCTCCTGTTTTTATATGAAAACAGTCTTAAAAATAGACAAAATTGGTTAATATCTGAACGGGATATTCCGTTTTTATAGTAACAAATCTGATAAAAATCGCCAAAAATCATAACGGGAGATCCGTTTTTATAGTAACAGTTTGGACTAAAATAGGGATGGGAAAATTACGTCAAAATCTTTTTTGAAGTGTAAATTGACGTAATTTTACGTAAATTTACGTATAAATCTGTAAAAATCTGTAAAATACAATTTATTCAAAGTTTATAATTGCTACATCATCAACATTATCATTATGATTTGAATTAAATTCATATTCATCATTATTGTCATTAAATGAATTGTTATTAGTGTTATAATAAGTTTGAATTGCCATTAATTTTTCAATGTTGGAATTTAATAATCTTATTCTTTCCTTTGAATGAATTCTTCCTTGATTTGAGAATAGTCTTTCTACTGAAGCATTTGATGCTGGAATCGTTAAAATTTTTAATGAAATTTTAATGAAATCTTGAAAACTTTCATAATCTTTAAGGCTATCAAACCATTCTTTAACACAACTAATTTCGTTCACCCATAATCGTTTCAATTGAAAGTAGCCTGATTTATTTTTGAAATCACTAAAAGTAGCAAATATTTTTGATTTTTCCTCTTCAGATTTATTTAAGTTTTCTAAATGTGTTTCAAAAAAGAATTCTGCTTCAAAAATTTCACGTTCAGTTAAGCAATTGCCTCTGAATTTTGGATGTAGTAAATTTGCCAAAAAGTGTAAGGGGCTGCACAGATAATTGTATCTCGATTTAATATTGTCAAGAATCTAAAAATAAATGGTTTAGTTTTTTAACTAGCAATAAACTCATTGAAATTTACCTTTTCTATATTGAAATATTCCAATCTCATTTCTCTAACTTGACTTTCAACATTTTTTAAAACTTGGGGAACGCTTGATATAGAAGTTTGATCTCCCTCTATAACTTTAATTGAATGTACAATTGGCGATAATATTGTTTTAAGTTCATTTAGCGGTAGCCAAAAATTTCCCGTTGTTTCTAAGATCTCACATCTATTTGAGTTCTTCAAAACAATTTCGCCAACTTCTAACGCAAACTTGGTTAATACCTCTTTAGCTTTTATAACTGAGGCAATCATACAGTATATCGAAAACCATCTAAAAAAGGTATTGGGTTTAGTTTTCAACTATCAATAAAAACGTATTTCTTACCTTGTTTGAACTGGTAGAACAAGATTTGTTACATTACTTTCTGTTATTTCATTACATAATTTATTATAGTGAGCTAGTTTCAGGTTTGAATATTTAATTTCAACAACTATTTCTGTTGTTTTTTTAAGAAGCACTTTAATATCATCTTGTGATTTTATAATATCGTTTACCAATAAGTTAAGCACATGTGCGCCACATTTTATCCCATAAATATGCCTGTATTTTTCTGTAACTTGTTTCTTAACGCACACCATATTTGGTGCATTATCTGATATTAATGCCGATATGTTAAATGTCCCTAATAATTCGATAAAATTGAGTTAATTCGGGTGTTGGTTTTAGTTTACAACTAGCAAAAACGTGTCGAATTTCTTTATTTTAATGTCTTGATCTAAGACCCTCCAGAAATAATGATCGAAATCGACTGTTTTTGAGGAAAAAACAGTCATATTTCACCATTTTTTAGCCATGGTCTAAGACCCTCCAGAAATAATGATCGAAATCGACTGTTTTTGAGCAAAAAACAGTCATATTTTACCATTTTTTAGCCATGGTCTAAGACCCTACAGAAATAATGATCGAAATCGACTGCTTATTGAAGTTTTTATAATGCTAGTTGTAAACTAAAACCAAAACCCTAAGTAATATTTTTGGCAAAGTATATATTTTACAAACCTAATTCAATAATTATTGGTTCAATAATTTCAAATAAGTTGGCAGCAGTGTGTCGATTTTCTCCTGATGGTATGCTTTTATACAATATCGGCTTCGGAGTACAAACAACTACGTTTATGATTGATTCGTTCCGTTTATTAGTCCACGAATCAAAGACCAAACTCAAACCATTGGACATTTCTATAGCTTTGTTTCTTAGTTCAATAACCTAAAGATAAGAGCGTTAAGGGGTTGGGTTTAGTTTACAACTAGCTTTTTACCTTTGAATACTCTTTATCGAGTAACGTTGTTGACAACTTTTTCCGTGAAGGTAATTTAAATGAATAGTTCATTAAACTATAAAACTTCTTCAATTCAGGATTTTCAACACAACTAAATGGCATACCAATTGAATATACATGTTGTGCAAATGCTTCTTCTAGTGCTGATTTCTTTAGTGTTGTAGATTTGAAGATTTCACTTATTGAGTTAGGATGTGACGATTCTGTATGACTTGACGAACTAGTACCTTCATTATCTATAAATATTTAAAAATTAATTGGGTTTTGGTTTTAGTTTACAACTAGCATTATAAACTTACCCTTAGTTTGTTTTAATACTTTTGTTGATTTAATAAATTTACCGCACTTATCGAAATGTTTTGACGCTCTGGTGATGTTTATCGTTAATTTAATACCGCAATACATGCAATTATGACCACCATTAGAGTTTTTAACCATATGTTTATAAACTTCTAATTTAGGTTTAGTTACCCTTTTTTGGTTTTCTTCATCCATTTTCTTTTTAAATAAAAAAATTTTCCCATAGATGGTGTTACTTGATTTTTACGCTTAAAAAAGATTTTGACACCTAGTCTGTGTAAAAATGTGTAAAATTACGGAAAATTACGTGACGTAATTTTACGTCATGACGCTCTGCACATCCTTAGACTAAAATGATTAAAACCGCATAAAAATTGCCAAAAAAAACGAACGTGATATTCCGTTTTTATTGTAATTATGAAGGCTATAATTTTAAAATTAGAATTGATTATTAGTTTATTTTATGTAAAAATCTGAAATTATAAGAGAAAAATCCATTTTATGAAAAATAATATACACTAATGGGAGTGAGCAAACAAAGAGAGAGCAAGCGTCCATATAGTAACTGAAATTAACTCTACAAAGTCAGATATTATGACGGTATCGATTTTGTTATATTTAAAACAATATATAAAGAGAATGAGAAGAATATAAAACTTTATATGAGCACAAAAAGGTTATTTCCAAGCTAAAAGGGCTCTAACTAGTTATATATAACTGAAATCAAGTTTTTTCTCTATCCTTTGTTACAATTTGTTGCAAAACATTATAGCGCAACTTTTACTTGTATATCTTCATTATCTAAAAAGTTATTTGAATGATAAAAAACATTATTGTTTCGCGCAAGAAATCTTTGAAACTTAACAATAAAACAATATACATGTTTGAACTATAATATTCAACAGTAAATAATATAATAATATATAATGTTATTCATGCTATAAACTAATTATTGATCAATGTTTTGAGCGTATTAAAGAAATAAAAATGTTTTTATTGGTGAGAACCCGATTTCTTAATAGTATCTCAAATCTTATAGCATTTATTTCAAGTTGATAAAAAATATAGAAAACACCAAATTAGGCAAATTAATGCACAACTTAATTTAAAGCATGAATCAAAGAGATTTTTTAAGCAAGAAAGTTATATTTTTTATCATTAAAAATATATATAGTGATAGACAAACCAAAATAGTGATATAAACCGTTTTGAAGTATTCTTAAAATTTAAATTGAGGGAATGTTTACAGCCGCTATTTATAATGCATAAATTGTTTCTGTCGATTTTGGTATTAATAACATTTCTCTACATTTATTTTTTGATTTACTTATGAAAATAAAATAAAAAATTTATATCTTACTACATTAAATATTTTAATATATTCTTATATTTGAATATATTTTCTGTAAATTTTTATTTAGCTCACTTTGTATAGACAAATCTGATCTTATGGATTTAACCATGTTTTTCTGTCTGTCTGTCAGTCAGGTTTTTGGCTTCAGATTCCTACACTTAAAGCTTTAATTTAGTGCTTACTATTTCCTATGTAAAACGTGTGTTGTTAGGCAATGTTTGGGCCCCAGCTTTGATTGTTTATAAAATAACTTCAAACAATAAACTATATACTTTTTTTAAAAACTACAAATGTTAAAGACTTTGAAAATAATTTAAATCCCTTGAATACAATTGTATCAATTAAATTTGTACATTTAATTTTATCAGATTTTTAAAAAACTATGCATACATAAGAATCAAAATTTGTTTAAACGTTTAAGTAACTCTAAAATAGAATTGTTTTATGTTTATATTTTTTTATAAATATAAATTTTGAAGGTTTTTAAAATAATCTATTATATTGAAAAGAATGAATAATTGAATTTCTTTTTTAAACTTTCCCAAAAAAAAACATAAAACATATTTTTGAAAAAAACGAAAAAATTAAAAATATAACATTGATTTTTAGTATAAATAGATTAAAAAGACTGCTTGTACAGGTTTTACAATCCCATCGTTATCTTCGAAATCTTTGTAGATGTCGACGGATTAATAATTACTTTTAAGTAAACTAGAACAATAACACAATAAATTTAAGATAATCAATTTTAAATTAATTAGTACTCTGTTAATCATAACACTATCCCAAAGTTGACCACCGATTATTACACAAACTGCACCCAATTATCTGTATTAGTGAACAGAAACTTTTTTTGTTTGCCACAATTTGAACTCTATTATAACATCTAACTAATCTGTGATAATATTCCACAATATTCTTAGCAGCTTACAACCATTCCCTGCTGGAATGAGTTCCTAGGTTATAATACTAAGGCCGCCTTTAATAGAGATAATTGGCTTTCATAGCGTGTGGAATTATATCAGCATTCAGCCTATAGATACCCTCAATAACTTTCTAGTTCTGTTTATCTGATATATTTTTGTTAAGAACAATCAGTTCTATTAAAAACAATATCTTTATTATTGCGGAGGGTCAATGGTTTATGTGGTGGTATAAAAACTTTACTGAGCATCATGTAAAAGATCGAACATCTGAAAGATTTATTGAGTCTGATGCGTTGATCCCTACTATGATTCTATTAAACTAAAAAATAATGATACCAATACGGTAATCTATATTTAATTCAATTATTTGTGTTTTTACTTTTACTGATAATAAGTAGATATCATTTAGATTTAATTACTTCTTAAAACTTCTTAAGGTTTTTCAAAAGTTTCCGATTTTGTACCCTATTTTATAGCGAATTTTAACGCCCTACTTATTACTAAATGTTTGCAAATTTATGGGTCATTTTTTTATTAATAATCATTCTTGTTTATAACAATTTATAATTAATACTAGAGCAGTGGATATCTTTAAAATAAATGTTGAAAATTGTTAAAATAATCGTTTGAAGCATATTAATTTTTAGATCGAAAAATGAATTCTAATACACTATTATATAAATCATTATGTTGAAATCATTGAATTGCTTTCAATTGTTGCTAAAAAATGCTTTATAAATCAAAAAAGATATCGATACATTTATAGAATCTAATTTTTTCCTCCAAATTTATAAAAATTGAAGTAAATTAAATTATATCTGTATTTTTTCTAAATAGTTATTGCAATTTATTAGCATATACAGTAATATTTATTTAATGTCTATTTACATAATTCGAATATTTCAGAAATCGTTTGATATTTTAAAAATCGTTTAATTCGTTTGATTCGTTTGCTTATGTTTCATTATATTGGCGTTTAAATGGATTATTAGATTGTTTTAATAGAAATTAAAACAGTTTTGTTCAAGCGATATTTAATGTTATTCACTGCCCTAATACTTAATGTTTAAGACTTATTTCGAACATATTTACCTAAAATGAAATTAACAACAATTTAAGTACATTTAGTTTCTGTAAAAAAATATAGACTGCAAACATAATGGAAATAAAATTTTTTATAATACGTCTAAAGGATTCATATAATTAATTCGGTTCAAACTATTTTCAGTTTAATTAAAAATTTGTATTTGTCTTAATAATTTTTTTCATATTTGTTGTATTTATTTCATTTAATATTCTATGATTATCCCAAGTTTTGTGTATTTAATAGAATTTGCGTGTCTGTATATCTGTCTTGGTGTTCACAATTTTATATTTTTTGTTGGATAAAACAAGTTTCTTATATTATTAAAGGGATTAGCGTTCTTGAATTATTATGCATTAAACTAAGAAAAGTGAGTGTTTTTATGTTGTTCTTGTTTAATTACCAATGATATTAAATACTATTTTATTGTTTTTTCGAACTTTTCGAACAAATTATTTACTGCAAACATTAATAAAATATTAGATTTTCTAATACGTTGAAAGGATTCAGATAATTATTTCATTTCAAATAATCGTTAAATAATAGATTTTTTAGGCTATGATTTACTCATTTTGAATCTTTGTATTTTTTATTTAGTTGGATAATTTTAAAACCTGAACAGAAATTGCAAGTTTAAACGAAAACCTAGCCTGACCCAACAATATTTTAAGATAATTGACCCAGATTTTCAAGTATCCTTTTCTAGACTAACTTTTTTGATATTTAAAATAAGTTACATAGAATTTTGAAGGTATTATCTCAAAATCAATTAATTTCAATTAACTTCTGAAAGTATGGATAAATTTTGTTAATAAATTTATAATAAAAATTAATATATATAAAACATTTTTAAAAAAGGTTTTCGACAAGCTTGATTGAGTTTTAGAGGTTTATAATTATAATACTGTGCTAAAAAACACGTAAGCTAACTTTGTTTTTAAAAATGCATGACAATTAATAAAACTGACTGCAACTTTTATTAAACGCAAAACATTAGATTGAACATAATTGTGCTTATTTTTAATATAGATTAATTTTACTTCAGCCAAAAAACATGGTAGTATGTTATATAATAAAGTTGTATTTAAAACAAAATTAATATTTCTCGAATATTTGCGGCGAATACCAATTTCTCTTCGGTTGGTACCCGACCACTGGAACTGATAGTCAAATTAATGCCTGTCCTTAGACATGGGAGAGAGAGTCTAATTTAGACGATTCTTGTGAGCTCATTGAAGCTTTAGATTATGTATTGACGGCACTATCGTCCTTTCGTCCACAATCGGGGCAAATCATGGTTGTGCTCTTCAATCGCTTCTGGTGGCTGCGTGGTTTCCTCCGTTGTGGAGAAGTTTATCGCACAAAAGCATTATTGTATGAGTGGTAGTTTAAGACAGTAAGTATTTTGATAATAAAAATTAAAACCTATTTAGTAATAATTTTTTCAGCATAAACCCATTGCTAACACCTCTCGTCGGTTTTGATTTCGTATCAAATATTTTCTACAAAGCAACCATTTTCAAAAACAAACACGTTTTTGTATATTTAAGATTTGTTGGGCGAATTGTTCCGACTCTTTAAGAGTTGGAGAAATACAGAAAAGGTGGATTTTCTATTCCTTTCTCTACATATAAAACCGCTGATCTACATTTATATGCAGAGCTGCAGAAAAGTTAGAAATTAGTTGCTTGTCTACTCATTGGTAAATCTGGATTACGATGGGTCCCAAAAGACTTTCACTGTGGTCTTGGGATAATCGGTATAAAAAGAGAGTGTAAGTATAGCATGCTTTTAAAAAATTTTTTTTTGAATTTTTATTGTTTTTTCCATTTAGTCTACAACACATGGATCAAACTTGAAACAATGTTAAACCGCATAGCGATTTTGCAACCCTTCACGATAGATTGGGAAAAAGCGTCCCCTTAATAATGGGTTATGGAACTCAGGGCAATTCAGCAGCTTATATCGAAAGGGCACTTCATTTTATCTGAGTTGTTGCAGATAACGATGTCAATAAGTCAGAAAGTCCATTAGATTGGACACCATTAATAAAATTAATGTTTTTTTTATTCAGAATTATTTAAACTTTGAAATAAAAATTTTTTTTCCTATTTTTTTGATTAAATGACGTTATATTATAAATATTGTCGCCTTTTAATTTATAATAGGTTTTTACTTGTCGGAAATTTGTGTAAAAAGGTTTGATTGAAAGGGAAAGTTTTTGTATTTTTTGGAAATCTAGGATTTTCGACATTTGTCTGGATAGCGAATTGGTTGAAACTTTAACCTTCAAAAATGCTCAAATCGTGTTTCTCCCTATTCGTTCGCCAGAAATGTTCATATTATATATTTTAGTTAGAAATTGGAAGTTGATACTTTTAGAGTATAAACTACAATGAGATTCTTTTTAATATTTTACTAATTAATAAGGTCTTATAAAGCAATGAAGCTCAAAAAAATTGATTCCACCCATTTAGGTTAAAAGATATTGCTCTCAAAATAAATTGTTAAAAATTAAAATTTTAGTCGCAGGTCAATAGTTACCACAAGTTAGTAGATAAATTGTTTTTACATTATTTTTATTTTTATCTTAATTTTTTATCTTAATGCACATATGGTTAATATCAGGGCAAAGATGAAGAAATTATGTAGTCAAGAGTCTTATTAATTAAACAAAAACACGTTATAACATGCGGCTACATGCGTCTATAAACACAATTTTTGATGTTAGTTAGTCTGAATTTAAACTAAGAATGAATAAAAATTACTTAAATACTCACTTAAGTACTATTTATAACAATGTTTTAAAGTTCATATGATTTTTAGCGATACAATATTAATTAAAAGTTTTGTATGTTAAAAACTAAAATTATAAAAATAATAAGCAACAATATAAGTTTGTTTGGCGTAAAAGGAATGCAGTTAGCTATTATTAACTCGACTAATGCATCTATCTATTCACTGAAATATATAAAAATCAACATGAGCGAATTGTATTCTTCATGTTCATTCTTGTTTTGTATTTCCTTTTGATGTTATAGAAAATAAAAAATTATCATATTTTTATTATTTTATCTTAAGCCAAATAAAAATACAGATATACACTAGAATTTGCGGGGATCCATATAGTTTTTTCGAGATGCTTATTTAGTATAATTTAGCTTAGATAATTTTACGTTTCAAAAATTAATTAAATAATTTTCAGAAAATTGGTTTTGGGTTTTTGTATCCGATAAAACATTAGTCCGCTTTTCACCGGCTCATTGATGAGTATTGATAAATTAAATTTCACCAAAAAACATTTTTACTACAAAATTTTATGTAGACAACAAAAATAGGTTTTGTTGTTCAGATATTTGCAATCAAAGTGTAAATTATATTTGTTCAATATAACGGTATAATGTTAATTGAAAAACAAGTTTTTACAAATAATGAAGAGTAAATCTTACTAGCTCTTTAGTTTACCATATTTTACCAATTTAAGATAGAATTTATACAATTATATTCAACGATTAAAAATGAATTTGGTTTTTTAATAACAATAAATTTAATTTATTTACTTAAATAAACTTATTTGCTTTATCATAGTTACTAATAATGGTGAATTCATCAATTTCGTTTATTTGAGCTTTTAAGGCTACTATAAAACTATGCGTTTATCATTTTATTACTAGATCTAATAAAACAAATGCTTATGTAAGAATTCTAAACTGTGTTCTATCTTATGATTTATATCTCTAGATTTAATGTATTTGTTAGAGCACCATTACAAATGATATGATGTTCTTTCGCCGATATTTTAACCCAAATATTCCAAAAGTTAACAATATTACTTTTTATAAGAAAGTTCTTTAACTCATAATGATTTTTTACAAAAACAATATATATTAAAAATTATTTAAAAATCTATTAAAAATGTTTTTGAATAATACAAGTAAAATCAAATTGAGAGATTATTAATCTTTCATAAATTTTATATACATATTCTTCATAACTGTATGAGCGGGACAATTACCTATTCTATTTTCAAAAAGTGTACTCGAGCTTTTAAGATGTAAAGCCTTGTAAGCTCATATATTCCTTAATAACTGTATTATTCCCTACAGCAAAACTGTACACAGACAAACAGTCCAGTGAAATGCCAAATCCAATATCTCAACTTTTTCAAAGTATGCTAAAACTTATTAATTTATGCTAAAAATTATTAATTTATTAATTAATGCTAAAACTTAAATAACGCATTCTTATAGCCAATTAAATTAAATGCAAATCTAATACTTTAAATTAATTTACAACTTAAATATAAAAGCGTAAATTGAATTGTTATTCAAATCGTAACAGTTATCATTTTTTTTTGTTAAAATCTAAATGTTAAAATTTTTAAAGACTATATTTACAGTTTTAAAAGTTTTAAACTATTTTGATCAGTTACGCTATCGGATTTGTTCGATCTGACTTTCTCTACGGATATATGGATTTGACTACTCTGTCCGTCTTTCTGCCTGTCAGTCCGTCCGACCTCTTTTGCTAATTAAGGGAATTTAATTTTTATTTTAATAAAGGGTTTTTAAGCGATTTCTTATTCTATTTAATGGATTGTAAACGATATCTTTTTTTAATATAAGGGATTTAACCGGTATCTTATTGTAATTAAGGAATTTCTACCGATTAATAAATCTATTTAAGGGATTTTAAGCGATTTCTTATTAAAGTAAGTTTTAGCCTAAGTAAGTTATATAATAACTACTAAAACGCATGTGACCAAAAAAACTAACATTTGCCTCAATATTAACCATTTTTGAATCGATTTTGTGTCAGTTTTGACCAAGTATAAGCCCTCTTTTGCCATAATTAAGATTATTTTGACACATTTTGAGTTAGTATTAGCCAAATTTTGACTAAATTTATTCATTTGTGCCTGGATTTTGTTTTATAAAAAATGTCTACAACATCCACATCCACACACACACAAAACCTAATTCCAATAGCTGACTTTTACAAAGTTAGCCAAAAAAGTTAAACATTTATTTTTCGATTGAAAAATTAAATAAGTTTTGAATAATTTTCATTTAAAAAGTTCAAACCGAACTATTGCTAAAACCTTAATTTCCTATTCTATGGAGAGCATAAAACTGAATCTTGTATTTAAAGCTGAAACAGCACAAATTTTGGTGATTTTATAGATTAACAATTTTTTTCTCCATTTCTCTAATTTAATTTCAAACTCTATTGCAAATACATTTTTCACACTTTGAACATCCTTTGAATGCTTAGATTTAAAAACATTGTTATGGTTTCTTGGTAGCCCATGTTTATACATTAAACTATAACAATAAAATTTAAGTCGAAGGTTTTCAACTGCCCAGTTAACATTGGTGCGGTGATGTTCCAAGCAGTGATGTTCTGGCAATAATATTCTGGCTTTGTTGTTATTTGGCTTTTGTTCATCCGTTGGTGTTGTTGGAGCGATGCTATTATTTGTGCTGTGCTGTTGTGTAAGTAAAGCTATTCAGATTTGGGAAATGCTTGTAGGCTACGTAATATAATTATTAAATTACATATTATTATCAAAAATAAGCACATTTCATTTATTCTTTGTTGAACTAAGCAATGTTATTTATTTGGTGAAAAATTGAAATATTTTGCCCGGACAAAACAAAGCAATAAGCTTAGTGAGATAATATTATTCTAAGATAAAAATTTATTTAAAAAATACTTTAATATATAATGTAAAAATTTCAAAAACGTCAAATTTTAAAATAATAAAATCGTGCTTAGTCAAAATAGAGCGAACTTCGTCACAGAAGGACTATTGGACGAACACACACGATGAAATCCATAAGGAATTTACATACTCGAATAGTTTACACACTATTCAAGAAAGTGAGCTAAAAATGTTTAAAGAAAATAGTGTTTGCTTATCAATTACAAATCTAACCATAATGAGTACTATTAAAATTGAATATAATTTATGAGCAAAGAAATGTATATAAAATATTAATAAAAGATCTAATCTTTTAAACAATAAAATTTTTTCATTGCCAACAAAATTTAAGGTGTAAAAGTGTATTCTCCGTTTTATTACATTATGGCCAGAGAATTCAGTTTCAATTTTGTTCCTTAATATTATAAATAAAATATTAAAATAATGATCACTCTCCCGCCTAATCAACACATTTTATTTCTACTATTCTAATTGTTTCTATAGTTTGTTAGGAACGGTTGAAAATTTACTGATGCAAAACTTTTTGCTAATCATTAAACTAATTAATATAGATATTATAAAAGTCAATACATTCCTGTCTTTCCAAAAACTTAAAATAACTTTTATTTTTATTCAAAATAAGAGTTCAAAAAATCAATTGCAATTTATAGAAATTATACTAAAACTGTGGATACTAATATGAAAAATATCAGGACTAATTGCTAACAAATAGGACAATAGTTGTTTTCATTTTAAGATTTTTGAATCTTAAAGTTTTTAAGTTTACAGTTCATAAAATGTCAATAAAAATCTTAATGAAGTTGTTTGTATAAAAGTTTTTTATTTTTTGTAGCATTTTATTCATGTTTTAAAATTTTAAGAACAAAAGTTAATTAATTAATATATGATAATTATGTTTAGTTATTATAGTTAAAAAATTGTAATTATCGTGTAGTAGTCGTTTTAGAAATTGTCAACAATCCTGATAAAAATTTTTTAAATTTCTTAGTTATAAAATCGAAAAATATTTTATAATACAGTGTCATTGTCTTCGGTGGATTATTTTCTATTTTTTAAATTTATACACCAAGAAACAAACAGAAAAATTCCAAACTTCTTTATTCTAAATTTATTCCGAAAAAAGTATCGGCAGGCAAAAACCGAGTTTTTGTTATTTTGACGAATAATTATCTGTATAATACAAATTTATGACACAATCATAGCAATAATTGATTATTTATATGCCCGTTATGACCAAAAAAGGCATTGATTTACATAAATATTGGATCACTTTTCGTAACTAATATAAAAAAGAATGAACTTTAGTAATGCCCTCACTTTGGTTCTTATACTTTAATAATTCAACCAATGTGTATATGAATTATGTGATGAAAAAATGACTTTATATTGATATATAGCAACAGATAACGACACAACAACAGTTATGACAGATCGTAACAGATTTATACAAATAACTACAGATAGCGACAAATTGTGACTGATAATGACAGGTTACGACACATCAATAGATAGTGAAAGATAACATTTTGTCTAAATTTTGGCATTTTTTGTATAATTTCTTATTTTTTAACATCGAATTTAACTATTTTCACGCATTTATTGGCATTTTTGACCATATTATTTGATTTTTTTGCCTTAAAATGCCTTCAATAGAATAAAATATAGGTTATAATCTCTTTAGTTTACATTAGAAATTGGTAAAATCACTTTATTAGAGTCAAGATAAAAATCCCTTTATTGACATAAGAGTGTCTACACACATACAGAAGGACATGTAAAATACAAGCTCAACTTTTTCAAAGTGAGCTAAAAAGAATGAACAATTAGCAATGCGTTCACTTTGTGTTTAAATCTATGGTTGTCTTACATTATTGAATTCAATTTTTAAACAAACAAAACTTTTAACTATTATTGTTTCGATAAAAAAATTTTTAAAGTGCTTTAAAACATTGTTATGAATAGTAATTCAATGAGTGTTAAGTATATTATTATTCATTCTTAGTTAAGCTTTCGACGAGGTAACATTGTGCTTATAGATTCAATTAAACGCGTGTTATGAATTGTTTTAGTTAAATTTGTAGGACGCTTGACGAAAATATTTACTCATAGTTCCCCATATAATAACAACTTTATTTCCATTGCCTCTAAAACTTTTAATTATATTTAGTTATTTTAACATGAATTTTGACTCTTTTAACCTGCGTTTTTAACCATTATGAGCAGGAAACTCACTTTAATACAGCCAAACTTTGGCAGATGCCACAAAACATTTAACTTAACTTTTGTCAATTTTTACAAAGGCTTGCCTGTTTTAACCAGTTTTGTTTATTTTAAGACATAAATTTTATTTTTAACAGCTATTAGCGGCAGATGCCACTCACATTGTATTTCAAATTTTGACCATTTTTCCAGTTGTTTTGGTCTTTTTGTCATTTTGAAACTTGAAATCACATTTTCAAGGCAAATAGCGCCAGATGCCACTAGAGTTTTAATCTAATTTTTGCCAATTATTTGCCTATTTTGATCCGGTTTTGGCCATTTTTGACCCTGTTAAAGACAATTATTCTCTTTTTATGTCTATTTTGATCCGATTTTTGCCTGTTTCATGCTAACATTGACCAATCTTGGCAAATTAAGACTCTTTTTATGAATATATAAAGAATACTTTTGTATATTTTGACACTATTTGGCCTTATTAACCTGAAAATCCCTTAACTAAAATAATAAATCGTTAAATTCCCTTTATTAGACTAAGATATTGGTGAAATCCCTTTATTAACATAAGTAACTGGTAAATTTCCCTTAATTAACATAAAAAATAGGTAAAATCCCTTTATTATCATAAATAACAAAATCCCTTTATTAACATAAGAAATTGCACAGACAGAAAGATGGACACACCCAAATCAATATATCTGATTTTTGCAGTCAGATAAAAAATATACAGTTTAAATATATTTTCATATTGCATTTTTTGAACACGAATTATAAACTTATCTTGAATAAAAAAGCTAAAATAACAATGATTGTTTTATATTTAAATATATAGAACAATTAAATTAAATATGTTAGGATGATTTAAAATATTTAAATAGGCTCCTAACGTACTAAAAATGTTTTTTTGAGAATAGTGTAATACTAAAAATGTTTTTTGAGAATAGTGTATGAAACAGTTGAGATATTATTTAAAAGTTTAGCAGAAATAAAGGTTAGAATAATCAATTAACTTATATTTTATAAACTGTAGATGAAATAGAAATTATGATTTTTATATAATTTTAATGGATACTATTTATGTTTGTTGACAAACAGCCAAAAAAATTTTACTTTATTACAATGTGTAGATTTCATTTGTTCTTTATTTCGTTATTAGGTTTTTAGATTATTATTAAATTTCAAATTAAACTTAATAGATTTATGAAAATAATTATAATATTCAACTAAAATGTTAAACCATATCAAACCCTAATTTTAATTGAAATCAAGTAAAATCTAGAACGACCATTATAATTGTTCACTGGATGAATAATTGGTAAGTGAAAAAGATGTGCCAAAGTTTGGTCAAAATAAATTAATTTCATTTACTATATGATAAAAGTACTAATTGTATTGCAGCTAACATTGTTAAATCCTAAAAAAAATCAATGAGTTTGAATATTGTTTCATTTTACAAACATTGAATTTTCACACTAAAAACTGAAAATCGAAAAAAGAAAAAATTAATATAACTAAATATTGAAAAATATTTTAAAAAGTAACTGATCGTACAAAAATCTTTTACCAACTTAATGAATAAAAAAATGAAAAAAAAGGAAATGAAATCTAAACAAGAAAGATACATTCACACAGAACTCTATTTTTGTAGATTAATGTAAGCTAATAACTTAAATCAAAATTTTTTTAATTTTTAATCTAAACTTTTTAAAATATCAAATTAACAAAAGTAATAAATAAGCTAATTTCAATGGTCGAGCTAGTGCGATTGCGGACATACAGACGGACATCATAAAATCCATGAGCTCACTTTATTTTCCAAAAAGATGATCGAAAAAATTTAAAGTTTACAGACATATTCGAAATTTAAATTTAAATTTCAATAACTGATTTTTATTAAATGACTAACTTAAAACACGAAATTTAAATAGTCTGTTGTGTAATTTAATTGTGCGTAACATTTGTTGACTTATAAAATACTTAAAAGTTAATTATTAGATGAAAATCTTGGTATATATTAGCAACTATAAGCGGAGCACATTATAAGAAATACCAGCATGGAGAGCATAATGCATACCGTTCTCTACTAAATCATGTACCAAAATCTCTTTATTGAATATTTAAGTATGCGATTGTTGTTAAACTTTATAGCTTTTGAATTTATTATAATGTTATTAAACAAAATTTAAACATAACTAAAAATTAGATAAAACTGAAAAAGGTTGAAAAAAGTTGAAAAAATTTTTAAAAATAAAAATTGGAAAAATTTATAAAATTTAAAAAAAATTAAAAAAAGCTTCCTTTAATTTTTTTTAAAAAAGACTTATAATATTATTAAAATCCTCATATAATTTTTTAAAAAAGCATCCTGAAAAATAGTCTAGACAGAGTCACAATCAGACATCCAGACATTACAAATCCATAAACTGACCTTTTCAAAGCTAGCTAAAAACCAGTAAATAATATAATTAAAATAATTAAATGAATCAATAACAGTCGCATTTATTAGTCCGATAAAAGTATTAAGTCAGTTTACCAAAATGAAAACTTCATTATAACGAACGTCCAGTTAAACACAGATAGTGAACTCATACTTATATTTATGTTTACGCACGGATGCTCGTGAACAGAGATAGGAGAGGATCCGAGGGTATCAAAGAGAAACTTTATCATTTATTCGGAAAATTAATATAAATACATTATCAGTGCCACAAAATTTTAAATTATATATTTTGCACGACAAAGGTTTTATAAAATACGTAATACTTATAATAAATTGTTAATATTACCTTTAATTAGAAAACTTATGATTTCTAGCAATCCATATTAGTATAAATATATTAATCGTTTAAAAAAGAATTAAATTGACACCTTTAACTTTTTATAATATCGATTAATTAAAAGTTTTTCTATAACATTTTGATTTCGAACTAATTGACATTGAAAATAATTTGACAAATACTAATATTAATAGACTTAATTATGTGTTTTTCATTTAAATTTATTCTAATTTGAATAATTAATTAGTTAATTTTACTTTTCAAAAGCATTTACAAAATGAATTAATTGCTAATTATAACAGTTAAATAAGAAAACGAACGTTAGTATAATTCAATTCGGGACAAATTCCAATATTTTATAATAAATACTTTTGATGTAAAATGAAAATAAATATTTCGAGAAAATTTACTGTTTATGAATAGTTTATGTGAGATAAATCAACTTTTTTAATTGGTTTTCGGTTGGTTTTTAGATAAAACATTGGCATTTTTGTATAAGGTTAGTTAATACCGTTTTCGTAATAATGTTTTTAAAAGTAAATGTACAAAACAGATTTAATAGAAGTAGAGCTTTATATTCGATTAATCCCATAGCATTATCTGAGTTAAAACAAGTTTTTCCGTAAATGAAAAACAATTAGCTACTTTAATAATTAAGAGCGTTTTTTGATGTTTAAATTTTATTTCTTTTATAACTTCCTTCATCTCATTATATACGTTGATTTCGACGAATTTATGGTTTTGTTCATATAAATTAGAAATAAGTTACAATAACTTAAAGAAAATAATTTTTTTATAAGTAAATATTCTTTTAGTAACCACACAGTATCGCACATGATAAGAGATTATTACTTAGTTTGTAATGTGCAAATTACAAATCAATTTTAATACGTAAGTCAAAAAACTTAGTTTAAATTTTCTATTCCTATTTTTCATAATGCAAATATTTAAATAACATTTCGATTTTAATTAAAAGAAATTGAATTCTTAATTTGTTAAATGTTTATTTTCGATTTTCAAAAATAGCTACAATAATCATTGAAACACTTTTTAAGGCTTCGTACATATATCTTAGTGTAAGACAAATTAAGACTTTGGATACAGTTTGAATAAAAAAATATGTATTTTTATATTATTAAAAATAATTTTAGCAATTAATATATCTCATTTATATATATAATGTGGTTATTAATTCTGACAAATATGAATTTATTGTGGGCAGATTTAAAATAAGTTAGTTAAAAAGTGAGAAGAAAAAGGACGATGGACTTATAGGTGTTATTGTTGTGGCAGCGTTTACTACCCGATTTAGTAGATTTACTACCCGGGATACGTCCCCAAAGTTTTTTCGGGTCCTCTCGCGACGTCTACAATCGCAGTTCTAGTGTGTGCATCGCTGACTTAGTAGTCTGTTAAACAGATGATAATTCATTCATAATCAGATAATAGATTTTTTCCATTAGACCGACGATGAAAGCTAAAACGGTTTAACAGGATTGACGCATGAAACACCTGATGGACTTGTGTGATAGAAGCGATAAAGAATGCTAAATCGGTTTGAATCGACTCCACACTATACCAGGAACCAATGAACACAAGATCTCACGTGATGATACAGACTATGAATGCTTTAAGGTTTCATTCGGTACGAGAGCTCAATAAATAGACCAGGTATACTGTAATCGGATGGATGCTCAAATGGTTTATTTGGTTCATTGATTAGGGGGCGCCCACTTTGTATGAACGCGAGATTTAATGGATTGGTTCACATCGCATGAAAAGTGACCCTAATTCGATAAATTGCTCTAATATATCAGACAATGTAGACAACTTATTTTTTCACTAAATATCGTGATTACTGGGTTTTGTAACATAGTGTACTTAATCCACAGGGTAACGAAATGATAGCCATACACAATTAATAATAAGATTGACTGTGATTATAAGGGGATAAAACGCTAACTATGAACCTTAAATGAACGTGAATGAAATTTATGTGACCAAACACCAAACTCAAAATACGAAAAAATTAGCCGGTGGCTACTGTGATCAAAATAAATAAAATTTAGTAGAGAATTGTGTTGAAGGATTCAGTCGTCTGTGTGAATATGATTACTATGAGGGTTTCGATTTTAGGGCTCTGTCAATTGTGTTCAGACTGAATTGTATGAACTCACTCTGTACTGTTAAATAAATTCTTTCCGAATTTAGTATGATAAGCCAGATTCACAAAAATTCTGGAGTTTATAGATAAATGAGTTAATACAATGTAAATTTATATTCCCGTATGAATTATTTAACTGAATCGCTGAATATTTACAGACACTGAATCAATAGATAGTTCTACGACATAAATGTGGAACCTATAACTGATGGACAACGATTAACATAGATTAACGAATTGTATTAGATTACCACCAAACGAATAATCATTTAGGCGATAAGTTTGTACAAAACTTCTTTTCAATTTCAAACGTTCCAACATTTAATAGATATCATACTCCCGTCTCCGTTTTGGATGAGTTATATGACGAACAACTGGTACAACAGGTCGTCGCGGGAACAAACCTACTCTAGAAACCACATTTTTAAATGTTATGCAGCATTATCAACTAAATTAGCTTTTCATATTTGTATAAAAATAAATTCTAGAGAATGTGTTGTGACCCCTTTTTGATTGCTTGATAATCTTAAACGAATTTGAATCATAATTAGTTTGTCATAACTTATTGTATACTTATTAATATTTAATAAAATTTATAAATCAATTATAAACATGAAAATTGTTTATTATAATAACTAAATAATAAAATATAATTTCTCGCTCTACCAAATACAATTTAATTAACGATTTGTTCTGAATTATACAAAGCATAACAAGTATACGGGTTCCAATAAATTTATAGTAGTGTTAATAGTAATTAAACTTTTAAAATTACATTAGTAGTATAGTTTACCCCGGTTCTGGCCGAAACTCAAATTAAAACTCGTTTCTGGCCGGAATAAATAAATAAAAACTCATTTTTCAAACTAAAAACTTTTTATTAATTTTTTTAAAAATTCAACAATTAAAAGGGTTGATATCCAGGACGGAAAACGTGATCCCAATTGAAGTCCCCACGAATT
>JAQIXJ010001476.1:0-20479 GCA_034700185.1 Phthiracarus laevigatus
TGTAGATATAGTTTGATATATAGAAAATTATTAAAATAATTATAAAATCACTTATATATTCTGTAAATAGCGACATGATTAGTTTAAATTTATTAAATTATACGCTAATATTCAAACAACTTGATTATCGTTTAACTTATAACAGTATATGATTATTTTCACTTTACACTTCAAATAAACTTTCAATGTACTAAGCAATAGCATATATTTACTAGTTTTATAAGTTCTATATTTTACGAGTACAGTGCTAACCCATGTAGACATTAAGCATTATTAAATTTAGAAAAACATTATTGGGTTTCTGTGCACCTGTTTAATTTCATTTTTCTAATAATATGACTGATTGCTCAAAATTATATTTAATGAATTTTATTAGCCGTGATTAAAAACTGTATTTGAATATTATAATGACCCAAAATCTAGACATATCAGTTAAAGTAATTTATTTGATTGTCTAAGATTTTATTCTATAAATTATGGAAATCATAAAAGGAAAGCACAAAAGCAATGTTCTATAAAATCGTTAATCGCAACGCAAATTACTATTATATTAAATAGTATTCATTACATATAAAAGTTTAATGATTAATGATTTATTTAAATAAACGTGGATAAAATTACATCATTTAAAATAATTTGAATGAAGTTAACTAATTTGAATAAAACTAAAACCAAATTAAAACGTTTTGGCAATAAATAAAGTATTATAATCCTCAGGGATAGTGATTTTCAGGTAAATCCCGGTTTTTTCCTTTGATCACATAAACGGGAGATTAACATATTAACTTCTATTAAACATAACCATTTAATAATAAGTGGCTTTATTTTCCCGGTTTTAGCTGGTTTTGAAAAAAATCCAGAATTTATACATTATTTTAATAAATTACCCCTTTTTGCTATATTTAACAAGAAATTTCTAAATATAAAACAAAAACCTTCTTTAAGTATTCCTATAATGATCTAAATTAGAAAAATTTAGAGCGTTATTTGTTAAAATTCTGGAAAAATAGTTTCAATAGTATCATATTTCTAATATTAATTGTTACTTCAAAAACTTATTGAAGAAATTCGACAGCGGTTTTAGAAAAAATAAATTAAAAATGTTTCATAATATTTCATAATATATACCTCTTTTTTTGTAAATTATTGTTTTTTAATCTCGATAAATATAAATTTTAGTTCCCAGATCCTAGTCTTTCTTTTGGTACATTTTTGTTCCCGGTCCCCGACCGTTTTGACTAGTGTTTAGTCCCGGAAATCCCTCTCTAATAATCAGAGTAGACGGGGTAAAACTTTGGATATAAAAGTCCTGTCCTGTCCCGTTAAATCTAATTAGTAGTACTGTCCTGTTTAATGAAATATTTAGTCCCGTCCCATCCTATCCCGATTCTGTTTGATTTTATCAGTATAAACATGCTAGTAAATAGAATAAAAAGATTTATCCAAATTAATCATTTCACTGAAATAAGTGCTTAAAATTGAAAAAAATAACATTCGACGATGTTTATACAAAAAAATGTTGATCATTTAGAGATTTTCGGGATTAAATCAACGAATTTTACAATCCTACTCTGTCCAAAAATTTACCTGGTACAATACCGTCCCCATAAATCCCTTCTTATCGGAATTCCGATTCTTTCCTGTCCGAATATAAAATATTTGTTAAATGAAATTCTTAATTTGGTTTTTAATTTTATTCCTAAATTTTTAATGTTTTCAGAAAATTTTATTTTATCTTTTAGTCAAAACCTTATTCGTAGCATTTATTTTATAGTTAATTTAACATAAATTTTAAGGTGGGCTTTATTCCAAGTAAATTAATATAAAGACAGTGTCGTTACAGTTTAAAAATTTACGACAATATATTCGTTATATGATTATGGTTTTTATCTTTGTTTATTTTTTGGCCATTTATCATAACTTTTTAGGTGGTAAAATGTTAAATCAATTTATATCTCTATCATAAACTCGTAAATCAATTTAATGATTTTTTGCTCATTCATTATCACTACATATTAATGATTTTAATTGAATTTTATGAATGAATATTAAATTAATAAATGGCATAAAAGGCCGTTTTTATTAAAATTTTCTTATTTTATATAAATTAAAAAATATTGTTAACTTTAGATTAATTTAATAGACAACTTGAAACCAAGATGTTGTCACTTTCCGATGCTATCTTCTACATACAAAATGATAAAGAAATCGAATTCGAGTTTCCCGAGTATGTTAATAACTATCCAGTGGCCCGAAACAGCTATTACAACGATCAAAGCAATAAAACAATTTGTAAATTTATTCAAGAATTTTGCAATATTGGATCAAATTATGGCGAACAATATCCAGACGGTTTAGGATGGGCTACGTTCACGTATCCATTTGCCAAACCAAATCAAATGAAGAATTTGACAAAGTTTGCGAATGCATTCTATTGCGTCGACGATAACTTTGAAACAGATATTGGATTGGGTGCACGTAATATAGAGAAAGCCAAAATATTAGCTGATATTTTTTGCAAACTTATTGATAATATAAGTGACATCAGAAAGATTCCAATTTGTGAATTACAAAATTGGAAACCGTTGATGTTTTCTATATATATTTGTATGTACGAAATTTATACAGAAACAGGCAAAACAGTTTGGAATCAATTCTCAAGTTCATTAAAAAGCTATCTATATTCGTGTGTGGAAGATTGCAAAATTGCAGACGAAAGTTGGAATATAACTGAGACTGAACTTTTGGAGGTTTATTTTCACATTTTGAAAATTATTGTTTTAAAAATTAATTACTTAATTTTAAAATATTTAGTTTAGACATCATAATTCGTGTGGATATCCATGGATTGTTTTAATACTATACGCGGAAGGCTTTGAATTGAATGATGAGGAATGGAATAATGATTTACTACAAAATATAATCAAATACTCAATACAATCGATGATTATGTGCAACGATTTGTATTCATTTCGTATTGGTATAAATGAGTGTAATGGAATGCTTGATAAATGCAATAATATGATCGCTGTTTTAATTTAAATCACAATCACTTAAATTACAAGAAGCCGTTGACAAAACACTTGCTATATTAATAAATTGTGATCAGAATTATGCTGAATCAAAGGCCAAACTATTTGAAACAAATCCATCGGAAAATGTTAAACTATTATGTAATCGATTAGATCACATGATTGGCGGTAATTGGGTTTGTCATTTAGGATCTAAACGATACAATGGTCCTAACTTTAAAGGATGTTTACCAAGCAGTGGCACTTTTATATATTCTGCCGATCAAACCATTATTATACAATCCGATTGTAAACCAAATCGGTATGAAAAATTTAAAAAGTTTTTTGAAACAGGAGGAGCGCCAAAATTAAATTAATCTAGTTTATAATAATAAAGAATTGTAGTTTTAATTTCTCTTTAATTATTATTATTTATGCGAAGTTCAAAGATTTTAAGAAATTCTAAATATTAAATTTACAAAAATAATGGACGGACAAACATTGTAAAATCTATAAGCTAGACTTCTAATAAAGTGAGCTCATAAGATTGAAATGTTTTAAAAATCTAAAAGATAGTATCTATAATTCAAAATTAACTGTTAAATTTTCACACTTATCAAAGTTAACGATTTTTTAGATAATTATTGATAAATAATAAAAGAAAAGAGAGATACCTTTATTTTCTCATTCAAAGTTTATCTAACTTTAATTGTATAATTACTTACAACCTTTTCATTGTTAAAATATTTTAGCTCACTTTCTTAAAAAGAAGGCAAGCTTATGAATATGGCATTGCCCGTCACTCCGTCTATCTGTTTTTCCGTCCATGTATTAGAAGTATTATATTAATAAAAGTAATTAAATATTTGCTATAAAGTTACTCAGACAGAGACAGAGAGACATTACCAAATCCTTAAGCTCAATTTTTTCTGAGAAAGTGAGCTAAAAATCTTTATTTTATATGGCAAAAATCATATTAAAATGGACAAAAATCGGAGCAAATTAGGCAAAATTTAAGTGGAATATGTCGCTATCTGCTGTAAAAAAAATTATTTATGCACAAAATGCGCAAAAATTTGGTCAAATAGCCAAAAATTGCCAAAGTTCAGGTTACCATTTGAGTGGATTATACTGCTATTAGCTATAATAAATGGATGTTTAGGCTTTATATGTGTGGAAATCTGGTCAAGTTTGGCAAAAGTAGGTAAACTTTTCGAAAGTTTATGTTAAATAATGAGTGGAATATGCTATAAAATTTGATTTTCACAATAAAATTCTGAATCAAATATATTTGTTTAAATTGTTGTTTTATTTATTTATTTTGAAATTTTATTTAAAATTAGTTACTAAATTGTTAGTAAATCGAAATTAACACACTTTTAAAACATTTATCTATCAATTTTAAATTGGTAATTAGTCATAATAATATCTCTTATAAAATAGACATAAGCTATTGTAATCATAGATTTTGTGCCTATTCCTGGCTACGCGACTGTATCGCTAATTCTTTAGTACATCTGTATACTAAAAACTGCATACGCGACTGCGTTATGCGTGTTAATGTGAATTACGCAATGCAATGCATTCTCAATTGCATTGCTGTGGAATAGGGCGGAATGAGTGCAAACAGTCTGATTGTAATAATACAAATACAATTTTATTATAGTTTCTCCAAACGCACTTTAAATAATTTTGGTTCAATAATTAAACTAAACTTCTTTGCTTCCATATCAACATTCTGTTTGTCGGATAATACCAATTTGTATCCATCGGTTGCTTGCAAGAAACGTGTTAAAACAAGAAATAACGAATTCATAGCGAATTTGTCTCCGATACACATTCGCTTTCCTATACCAAATGGTATAAATGCTGGCATTTTTAAGGAAATTAAGTGGTTGTCGCTATCAAGAAATCTTTGTGGATAAAACATTTCCGGGTTTTTCCAATACCTTTGATCATTATGTATTGAGAGGAGATTAACAATAACTGTAGTGGATTTCGGTACCATTGTTTTATCTTTAAAATACACTTATTGTAAACAATGTTAATATTCAATTATATGTGTGGTTACCGATAACAGTGTCACATGCAGTGTAATGTATAAAACCTAAAGGAGCAACAGTTCTATATCTCAACGTTTCACATATAAACGCCATCACAAAATTACATTTTTCTTTATCTGCTTTTCCCGGTATTTTTTTACCTTGAAATAATTAAATTTAAATAGAATATTACAATATAAAATTATTTGTTACCCAATATCGATTTAATTTCATCTCTCATTCTTTGCTGCATATCTTGATAATATGACATAAAAAGTAACATCCATTTAAATGTCAAATGATTTGAATCACTTCCAGCTTTAAGGATAGTCGAAATAAAATTTAAACAATTTTAAGTTTTTGATATAAAGCATACCCATAAACAACAATATTGAATTTGCAATATTATTCGCATCATTTAAATATATTTTCTTATTTTCATTTAATAATAATTGATTGTTTGTTGACATTAAAAGATAATCACAAACGCTTTGGCATTGATTTCGATTACAGTTTTCATGATACCATTTGGAAAAAAATTTGTTACTAGATATGACGTCAGGCAGATATTTTTTTATATCGAGAAAAAACTTGATAAACATCAGTGACTCGGATAATAATAGTTTTACAAGATTAGTTGAAAAGTTTTCAAAGTAAACTTTGATTTGATTAATTATTGTATCATCAAATTTAATTTTTTTGCCGAATATTGTTTCAGACATTAATCGAATAAAAATACTGTCAACATATATCCCAATGTCAAAGTCATTTTCGCATTCATTTCTTTTAATTTTGCTAACGGTGTCATTAATAATTTCATTCGAAATTTCCTCAAGTTTCTTAGTTGATAAAAATTTTCTAAAAAATTTTGGCTATTGTTATTTAATAGTTATTTAAATCTTAATTTAAATCTTAATTTAAAGATACCTTAGGGTTTCAACAAATATTTTTCGTAACATTTTGCATTCATTATTATAGTACATTGTAATAAATAGTTTTTGATCACCGAATAAAATCGAATTAAATTGATTTAGAAATGAAGAATCAGCTCGATCACAGTAGCTAATTTTATTAAACGCTGTCCGAGCTATATCAGGGTTACTAATTATAACCAATGGCATTGTAAACAACCAAAATGTGTATATATCTCCATAATCTTTATTCAAATTTTGTATATAATTTAAAGGTTGACCATTTATTTTCTTGTAATCATTGATCAACACTAAATTCAATAATAATTATAGTTTTATTAAAAATGATTTTTAAACCTTTTAAATTATCAATTAATTATTAATCAATTATAAATTTTAAAATTTATTTTTGGATTTTTATATGATAATTCTTTAAATATAGGATAGAGGATTCGCTTCAGATTAGTAATTTAGATAGCATTAAGTATTACCTTAAATATTTTTCAAATAAAGGTGAAGGTTTAGTTTTAACTGATATTATAGTATTCGGATAATTTGTAAAGTTTGAAATTTATTTTTGGGGATTTCAATGATAAATCTTAGAATATGGATATTGAATTGCTTTTGATTAATAATTGGGATTAAGATTAACATTAAACACTGATTAAACAAAGATTAGCTCTGACATTAAATATTAACATAACTTACTTAAACAGTTTCCAAATAAAGGTAAAGGTTTAGGTCCAGATGGATAATATTTTAATTGCGAATAAAATGTATAGAAATAGTTTGATATATAGATTAATATTAAAATAATAATAAAAACAATTATATATTCTTCCAAGAAAGACATTATTAGTTGATTATGTTTAAAGTAAAAACATTAAACTGATATTTTGTTTTCACTCCAATTATACTCCAATAACAATGGCATAGGTTTATTAGTTTAATAAAATCAATTTTTTTCGAGTACTGCCATAAAGTTTAAATAACCCAATCTCTTGGTTAAAAATTTATTCACTATCGTCTATCAACAACTGATTCTCGCTTTTTTCGTTTTTTATGTATATTAGGCGACAATTGTCTGCGAAAATGTACTCGAAAAGTCTTTAATAAAAAGTTTAATAAAATCAAAAAGTTCAATTTAATATTATAGACTATAGATGTTTACTTCACTGGCAGAGAAGAGTATAAATTGTTTTATCACTAAAATATACTGAGTGAAGTGTACTATTACAGGGAATGCGCGCACACAGTCGCGTACTCATTTCCCTGTCTATCGCATAAACATATCTCGTCGACAAAATCTACAGTATGATTATAATACTGTTATAATTTGTGTGATGTACAAAAAATTTATTTATTGATAGAGTTGTGGATATTATTAAAATAATTTTGCAAATAAAATGATTAGACGTAAAATAAAAATATGTTTAACAACCAAACTTTTTAAATAAATTTACCTTTTTCCCTAAAATATTTTCAATTTATTATTGATAGGTATAAATTATTTTATTAATCTTCATTTATAAGGAAATAATTATTAAATTACAATGAATAAGAGTTGTTTATTACAATGTTTTCGAGTGAATTTTTGTTTACTATGACACATATCAAATACTTTTAAAAGATAGCGCCAACTTACTTAGAATGGCCCCATTTCTTTAATCGAATGAGAATTTTTTCAAAAGAAGAGGACAATGTTTTAAGCATAATTGTATTTTAAAAAGTCAATCAGGGAGGGCTTAAGAATTAAAAAAGTTTTAAATAAAGTATTTTATTTCTAATAAACGGAAAAAAATAAGTCGTTCATGCATAAAAATCAAAATTAGATAATTTCATAATCATCATAAATTTATAAAATGAATGGATTTTTTCTATAAGAGACATATCATAGCAACAAATTAGCTTTGAATTCATACTTGTTGTCTAACTGTTAACGTTCAAAGGTTAACATGAGTGCGCATGCAAACAATGCAATAGCGTTAATACTAGGCTAGTAAATCGATAGCAATTTGGGAACCCGACCCGACCCATACCCGACAGGTAAGAACCCGACCCGACCCGTGCGCGAGACTGTTGAACCAGACCAGGCCCGATAATCTAACTTAAGCAAATTTTAATAATTTTTTGCAAAAAAATTCCACATAAAATATATATTTTAGTAGTTTTACAACTAATATTGATTTAGTATAAATAGTTGTATTTTTAAAAATGGCAAAGTTTTCCTAAATTTTTTTCATTTCTTTGTATTTTTTATGATAGTCAGGTTTTGTAATATAAATTTTAAAACCCGATCCGTACTCAAAAAGTTTGAGCCCGATCCCGGCCCGACCCGACAAACTTGTAGGGTACCCGTTTACTAGTCTAGTTAATACGCGTAATAGCATTTACAAAGTATAAGTATTTAAATCATTGCTTAGAAATGGGTTCACTAAAATAAACAAATTAACCAAAATTTTGGTAGGGTTGTCAAATTGCTCGCGACTCAGATTTGGCAATATAGTATATTTATAGATTCCATAAATCGATTGGAGTCTAAAAATGTAGGTTTAGATTTAAAGTTTTGCCGGGGTCGGCCACAAAATAGAATTTTCGAGTTAGACGTTTTCTGGGTTCTATGGGTAAATCTAAGCCTCTAATACCACATGTGGGGTGTCGTTGGATAGGTAATGATAAGATGTATCTGATCAGAGCAAAGCAGAGCACAAAAACGTTTTTTGCCGAAATAAAAAAAATGTAATTATTTTAAGTATATGTCCACAAAATTGCTAGAAATGGATTAATTAAAATAAACAATACAATCAGATTTAATTAAATATTAATAATCCGTGCGAAGCACTGGCTGGAAACTTGTGTCTATAAATCTTAAATGATTTCTATTATCAACAAATAGTCAAGTTTTGTAATTGATATATTAATATAGTAGGAGATAATGTTCGAACAATGACATTCTACCTTTAATTATGTAATTATTCTACTTTTTTATGTCTCGTAAGTTTTATATAATAAACATAAATATTTAGCCCAAATTTTTAGTCATCATATCGAATTAAAAAAATGCAACAAATAAAGTCTTTTCTAAATTATATGTTAAATTGGGATAAAATCGTTCCTCAAAATGATAAACTATCATAAACTAAGTAAATATGAAGATTTCATAAGAATTTTTAACTAATTTATATACATACTAGTTTTCAGCTCGTGCTTCGCAAGGGTTATTAGTATTTATAAAAATTATGAATGTATAGAATTTCCATGAGGGGTTGGCCAACCCCTCGAGTGACCCCTTATTTAACTCCGTTTTTTGAGCTGAATTGAATGATATAGGTGTTAAAGGGTATTTTTAAATTTTTTAGGAGCCCTTCTGTTTGTGGGGGTGCCCACCCCCTCGAGTGACCCTTTTACTTGACCTCCTCCCTTCAAGCTGAATCAATTGCTATAGGTGTCGGGGCGGGTGGACATTCGGCAGGGTCGCACATAGAGCTTCTGAAACAGTCTTTCCACCCCCATTTTTCAGTAGGGGTTCCTCCACCTCGAAACCTCCATATGTGCACCCCCCTTTTTGATCGAAATCTATTGATATGTGTCGAGGGGGTGGAACCTCCAGGGGAGGCGCCTATATAGGATACCACAAATAGACAGACAAACAAACAACAGACAAATTTTGTTATTTATATTTTCTGATTTCAAAGTTGTGTTTGTGATTCCCTTTATAGGCGCCTCCCCTGGTGACTGCACCCCCTTGACCCCTATATCGTTGGATTCAGCTTAAAGATTGGAGTGCTCATCAGAAGGGTTCAAGATGGTGGGACCCCCACTAAAAAATGAGTGCGGAAAAACAGTTTAATAGCATTATAAGGGTCCCTACTGAATATCCACCACCTCAACTTAAACTTTTCCATCCCAATGTATGAAAAATGTCGAAAGAGCTTGTAAGGGTATATAATCGATACACCACTGTTTAATTCTTAATGTATGCATTGTTTCAAATTTTAGCCAACTTTTCAAATCAAATATTGAATCATTTAATTGGTTTAGTTATAGTTGTTAGTAATAAGACCCGCTAAAAGTTATCTAAATTAAATTATTCGAAAATTTTGCCTTCAATTTAAATCTTACCATCAACTAATTTATATTACCACCACCTCTCCATTCAAGATAACGCATACAAAAATCGTGTACAGTATTATTGCATAATAGTGATATTTTGTTCCAAACATATTTAAGCCATTGTATTAATTCCAATGTTATACTTATCATTAAACCTAAAAAGGTAGAAAATTTATCTTATTTTATTTCTATTTATTCAATATTAATAAATTAAATTAATATGTTAAGAATTTAGTTTAATTGCGATAAAGATATATATAATTATTGGATAAAAAATGATTTATATTTTGCAAATTATACACTTTATTCACATTAGATTTTTGCTAATTATTTATATAACTAAAATCACCTTTGATTAGATTTATAATAGCAAAAACAGCCTTTATAACATGGTTTAAGACAATAATTAATCGAAAATAATTTAAATGATTAAATAAATTTTTGGCAGAATAAATAGATACACCAAACCATATTCCATATAAACCTCCGATATAACTGAATAAACCGTTAAATGTCAATAATTCGGTTTCCGTATAAACAAATAATGTAGTCTTTGAATCCAAGTGATACGTAATTCTGTAAGGAATAATCTGTTTTCTAATCCATTCTTTTGTATTAAAGTAAATATCTTCGCGACAGTTTTTCGGACATTTGTGTTTGCATCTATTGGATATTTTATAATCAATTGAGTTATGTAAACATAAATTTGTATAGTTTTCATAAATATTCGTAATAATTCCATAACTAACGGCAAGTTTGCATCGATATTTTTTTTGATAATTGATAGCTTCACAGTTTCGTAAACAATGTTCATATGATTTTGAATTAAAGTATTTTAATGTATTTTCATAGCTATTGCAATCGGATTTATATGGATATCCCAAATAGGTCTTCGATATTAAAGAGAATATTATATCTAACTGCCTTTCGAAATAAATACTTGTCTGCCACCAGTTCATAATTGGCATAAAATGATTAAGAGAACTATGCAATAACAAATAATACTTGTTATTGAATAATCTCGTTTTGTTGACTGATATTTCGATTAATTTTCTATTATAAAATAGTTTCGTAAACATCGGTTGGTAACTATTTTTTTCGGTAAACGTTAATGTGACAAATTTAGAAGTATAATCTACATTTTTATATCTAATTATTCCATAACCAAACACAGGTTTAAATAATTTAAATAAATTAGTTCCAAACAGATTGATTTCACTAGTTATTTGACCAAAATATTTTGCCTTTATAAATGCATTGAGTAAAGCAGTATTATATGGATATAATACCAATTTTTTCAGCTTTAGATTTTTGTTGTAATTAAATACAAATTGTAATTCATTTGTGTATTCATTCAAATCGCTATAATTCTTATATTTTCGCATAAACATTTTAAAAAAAGATTCATATGTTTCGCTAAAAACGATTGTTATTGCAGGAACAGGTATTTCATCGATACTCTGGTGTTTTATTAATATTTTAAAATCGCTCTCAAATTTGAAGTATTCATAAATTGCTACCAATGAATGAAATAATAAATATGATGATAATAATGAAAACACTAAAAACTAAAAAAAACAATATAAGCAATTATACAGTTTGAGTTAATTAAATAGTTTTTACAAGCTATTTCAAACTATAAATTAGATCATTCCGGTTTTTATAGATAATAAAATCAACAATTAAATAATTTGAAAACGACGGAAAAACCGATTAACACCGATTTTATAATCGATAATGAAATGCTATATGTAGTTTATGCTATGTTTTGTATGCTCTTTAATGTACCGTATAAATACATTCTATAGTTTAGAATGTATTATCGCTGTATAATTAATTTTTTTCATTTTTGTTTTATTAAAGTACATTTTTTACTTAAATATTTTATTCAGCATTCTAAGCCTTCGCATACATTTATTCATATACCGTTCGGATGAAAACTAACGCATACGACAAATAGCAAACCATCAGTTTAAAATAAAACATAAGTGTGACGTCAAAAAGTTAGTTGTTTTACATATAAAAATATGACGACACACTTAGGTTTTATTTTAAATTTATGTTACACCAAAGTTTGGATACATAATGCAATACTTCATGTAGTTTTTATCACTGTAAACCAGTTTTTCTAAGCAGACATAGAGAAGCATACAAGTTTTTAGTGATTATAATACTGTGATTTAGACTCCCAAATTGTTAAAAATTTTAAGCCCGAGCCCGATTTCGACCAGTTAGGTTCAGGACAGGCCCGAGCCCGACTTTTTTGGAAGTTTCAAAGCCCGGCCCGACTTCATCCCGATAGGTAGAAACCCGTCCGGGCTCTAGCCCGATTATATTAAAAAACGACATATAATCAAAATTTTGTTTTATTTAATATCATCAAAATTTGATCTTAAAAATAATAGTTCATCAACTTTATCAGGTTTTATTTGTGTTATCTTATTTGTTAAATTAAATTAGCATAACTGAAATTTCGTTTTGAATTTTTTTTACTTTAAAATACATTAGAGATAAAGTTTTAAAATATGTTGCAATTCATTTCAAAGCTCGACCCGGCCCGAGAAATTAATTTCAAAGCCCGGATCCACTTAGGCCCGATATATTCACGGCTCGGCCATAGGAATTGTCTGGGCCCGAAGAATCTGGGACCATTTTGGGAGTCTAATATTTCCTTAAAACTGGTTTCGAACATAACAAAAAATGCAAAATTTAAATACTTACTTTAAATATATGTCTAAATTTCTCTTTAAATAAATAAACCCAATATATTTTAATAAAGACAATGATTTTAATTTCTGCGCATGTTGTATAAAATTTCATCTTTGCCGCCAAAAAATATAATGCGAACAAAAGTTTAATTTTAATTTGATAGACGTATAATCCGCTCCATAAATTAATTAAGCCTCCGATATCAGTAAAATATTTATCGAACAACATTAATGGATTATACGTATAAACAGTATAATAATTATGTGACGTACGTATCCTTAAATTGCAATATTCCTTTGAAAAATTTAAATTTTATATTTTATCATTGCTATAATGTTTAATATGCAAATATTAAAGAAATCAAATGAAAGCAAAATATTTTAGACTTTGATAGCTTACTTTTAGTTTTGAACCATATTCATCTAATATATAATAGTCATCATTACATTTTATTAAACATCTTTGATTGCAAATCTTTGTAATTAATTGTTTATCAAATTCTATTGGTTTATTGCACAAAATGTCATAAAATTGCATTCTTTTATCATTTAATAGCAAAATAATAGACGAGTTAAAAACAGGGATGCATTTAAATTTTTTATAATAATAGTCTATTAAACAATTATTTATGCAATGATTACGAGTTTCATTTCCATAATCTCTACAATTAGTATTATATGGCGATTGCAAACGTTTAAAAGTTACCTTATAATAGTTCATAAAAAAGGATTTCTTCTCGAATGCATGATATTCACTATTATATTCAACATTTTCGATAGATTTTGGAGGGTTTATGTTGAATGTCAAGTTTAAATTTGAATTATTAAAAGCAATCAAAATAGTTATTCGACTGAAACCAATTTTCCCGAATGGTAGCACTTTGTTTCGAATTGTTGAATTAATTTCGTTTATTAATATATCACACAATAAAAAGTAACAAATTTTATCATTCGACGATTTTGTTACTAATAGATCGCTTATATTACTGCATGGATTAAATGCATCTTTAATTTCGAAAATAATACAAGCAATTATAAAATTTCGATAAAAATCGGAATATTTGAGGGATTTAGTTTTATTTAATGATGGAATATTGTAGCAAAATGAAACCGAAGGAATGTTATCAGTCGATAAAAACCCTTTTTCATTATACATATAGCCTATATCAGCGCTTACTGTAGTTTTGAATAATAAATATTCGTATGTCAGTTCAAATGATTGATAAATTAAACACAATAAACAGATTATATTGAAACCTAATTTATAATTTATCATTGATAGAATACTCAAAATAGAAATTAATTTGCTTATAAATTTTAATAATAATAAAATGAATAATTTTTCTTTTAACCAAAATAGAAAGTTTTGTGCATTACTTAAAACCGTATCGAATATAATATGTATATCGATAATAGCAAACCCTAACCATACTGACATTATTCCACCGATATTTGCTGCATACGATACTAATGAATATTCACCTTCCAATTCGTATGTAATCAATGGTTTTGGACTTGGTTTTATAAGAAATTTATTTTCTTCCGCCTTTTTTCTACTAATTGATGAGAAAATAATATTTTCTTGAATACAGTTTCGTTTGCATATATTTTGAAAAAATTTACTATTAGAGGTATCAAAATCAGAATTGCAAACATTAAATCCACTGTATTTACTATCTTGATTTATTCTTTTTATTTCACCAAAATCTACTTTTAATTTTGGAACACATTTTAATATGTTACTGAAATAATTTTGTTCATATTGATCGCTGCATTCTTCAAATGAAAGGCTATTTTTATTGTTAGTCACATCTGTATTCAAACCACAGTTTGTACTGTATGGCCATTTAAGTGATTTTACTATTGTTTTAGTATATTCATAATAGTTATGCTTTTCTCTTTTGCGATTCAATTTATAAAAGCAATTTTCCGCATAAAATATTCGCGAATATTTCGAATTAATACAATAAAGCAGTTGAACTGTTTTTCTGTAAAAAAAACTTACATTAGATTAAATAGAAATTATTATTGCGTAATATATCGCATGTTTCCTATTATTATAAGTTTCATTTGACAATAAACTGTTAGATTTGTACTCCAATATTTCACTTTTAAAAATATTAAACCATATGGTTTGGATGAACAGCGATAGATTATATTATTTCTAGTAATGCCGATATCGACAGTTTATTCATATTTCTGTTCTAGTATGAGTATTTTCAAACATTTAAAAATGATTTTTATGTATTTATGTGATTCAAAAAGTGATTTAAATATATTTTACTGAAAATAACTTACCGTTTGTAAAAACATCTTTCCCTTTCAATGGCCGATATGTTTATTGATAGCACAATGAAGTCGATAGGTTGAGGCCTGACAATCAATTTAGAACCCGTTTCTTTGATATTTAAATAAGTGAAACATACCCCAGTAAGTGTTATAATCGTGGTTACGATTTCGGTAATATTTTCGCATTCAATTATTTGATTGTTTTTGAAATAAATTTTGCAATCAATATAGTTTGAAAAATTAGTTGTTTTAAATGCATTTTTCATAAACAAATAACTTCTTTTCAATGGATGAGACATGTTGAATAGGCAATTAAAATGAACAGACGTACATAAACTTATTGATGGATAATCTAAATTCTGACTATTACTGAGATCTAAATTGACTTGAAATGGATATGAAAAGTAAATGACTGTGAAAATTATTAATTGATAAAACATGATTAGAATGCAAGTCAACTTAAATGAGTATGTAATGTTGAGCTTCAAATATTTAAACGTTTTTGTTTTTGTCATTAGTTTAAAATTTCGTTTTTTGATTAACTCCATAGTTTGAGCAAATACTAAAATCAAATTTAAAACCAATTAGTTTTCATATCAAACACGTTTCAATATTGATTAATATATATATAAATTTATTAAGGATGATAAAAATATTCGAACACAATATACAGTAATATTGCGTTTCCTGACCTCTGATTTAATAGCTCATTAAATTCAAAAGTAAAGATTTTTAAATCATTTTTATCGGAATCTTTTATGTAATCAATAAAAGACGCATAAATCAAAAGAACTAGAATTAAATTTTTAAAGGTTTTAAGGTATTTTAAATAATGACGTGCATTTTATGTTTAGACGCAATTTATGTTAAATATATGCTGTTACACGTTATTAAACTAAATTTTATTTAATTAACGATATTTATATGCAAATACTATAACATAATACTCATATTATTACATATCACTTAACGAATGTTTAATTAAAATACTAATTATAACGTTAACTGAAAATAAAATTTTCATTTATTATTTAAATCAATTGTGATGCATAATTAATTCGAAAAATATATTTTGATTAAAGTTAATTATTGTATTATACCACTCTATTTAATAAATTACTGGAACATTAAAAGGTAAAGATGGGAATAAATAAATTTTAATGAGCATTTTATTGCATAACGCTAATGAATTGTAAATACAAAATTAGAAATATTAACAATTCACGGCACATTCATATAGAGCTCACTTTTCATAGAATAACACATACTCACTACCTATATGTAACATATACTGTATAATAGTTTTAGTTTTGAACACTTCAACAGTAAATCGGTATAATTTCAAGTTGAAATTTTACCGATTTACTGTTGAAATTTTCAACCCCAACGACACTTAGATTGAAAATAACATTAATACCATATTTTACGGACTAAAGCCCGCACACCATGTGTTGCACGCATACTAATTTGCATGTTAAAAGTAAAATAAACATTGTATAGCCCACACACCATGTATTGCGTGCATTTACTGGAAGAATTTATCATTGAATCAGATGAAGAGTTTGACGTATTTTAACAATATCTTAATTAAATTTAATAAAACTTTTTGAAAAAATTCATTGGATAGATCACAACTCATCTATTGTCCGCATAGTAAATTTTTATTTATTTTCACTATTTTTCGTCTATAGCGCGCAGGCAATAGTCCGTAAAATACTGAATTAAAGTTATTTGCAAGCTAAGTGTCATTAGGGTTGAAATTATACCGGTGGATTTATGGATTTTCCCATGATTTTAGTTATACCTCGAATTACATTTCATAAATATATCAGCGAAATTTCGTAAATATGCCTATAATAATAAAATAGAAATAGAATAAATAATATACATTATTTGTATACAGAGAATAATTCCTATTTTATGTAGTACAGTATTTGTATTTGACTATTAAATAAAACAATTAACTCAATTATAGAGAAAAATATATGAGAGAAATTTTTATTTTTATTTAATGAGAGAAAATTATATGAGAGTTTTTTTATAATATGAGAGAAAAATCAATGAGAGAAAAACCCTATGGGGTAACTTTCTCCTAAAGAATATGTTACAAGAATGGCAAAGCATTTCAATGAGGTTTTAGCCTTAGAGTTAAGAACACCTATAAACGAATAATAGTATGTCGTTACAGTTCAGGCACTCCAAAAACACCTTTGTTTCCTATTTGGATAAAAATTTCTCTACGTTACCTAAACTGTAATAATTTTTGCGTTACTACTGTTGTGTTAAGCCAAAAAGCTTCATCACAAAACTATAATGATTTAGGTATTGATTCAGCATAACTATAATTGAGTTAATTGTTTTATTTAATAGTCAAATACAAATACCACATAAAATAGGAATTATTCTCTGTATACAATTAATGTATATTATTTATTCTATTTCTATTTATACCCAGTTATTATTAATTAAAGTATTCAAGTAAACTCTGATAAACTTTTCATTTATATATTTTTAAAGAACGAAAAATATATTTATAACAAAATATAGAGACAGTATAAAATACTATCAACAATAGATTCGAAACTACTGGCACTAACTATAAATAAGAATTATGAATAAAATTTTGTGCCACAGAATAAATGAAAATAATTACATGCGGCTTAACATCAGCGAAATAATACCGCTGCTAATAATAGAAGATATTATGACATAATATCTGCTATGTATAGATCGCACTCGTTCAATATTTTACTTTACAATAGTTCTGAAAAGAAAAGTTTGTTAGTTATAAATAGTAATAAAATTTATTTATATTTTAAATTTTTCACTAAGCCCTGATAAATACTTATTTTTCACGATAAATAAGAATATAAATTTTTAATAGTACTAAAGTTCACTAAATTTTATCGGAAATTTTTGGAGAAATGTTTAAAATTAATTGCAACAATTAAAGTAAAGCTAATCAACTTAGCTTTTATATTTATCTTAAAATTCAAGAGTGAAAATAGATCTAAATTTAAAAGTAAAGCTATAATTTATAAAGATTTTATAGTTAAAAATAATATTTCACTCAACCATTTTAAAGTGAAATTACATGGTTTATTTGGTTTACGGTTGCGCATTAAATACAGAAGCGTTTTTTTAGGTTTAGCCAAAATTATTTCAGACACAAAATATATCGCTAATAAGCTTAGAACAAAAAAAAGGTTGATTGATTTAGTTCTTTAGCTATTATAAAACGTTTGTATCAAAAGGAATCGATTGATTCATCAAATAAACCATACAACGTGGCTGTAAAGATAGAAAACTGAACTCTTTTATTTGAAAAATAGACACAAAACAAAACGCATTTAAAAAATTAAATTTTATAATCTTATTTTATTTATATTTTTGAACCATTGTATAGATTTGTAATTATATAATCTTTCCATTTAATGATAGAAGTTATTATATTGAAAATTAACTGATTTGTGAAACATATTTCATCGAGTGAAATATCTAAAAGTTTAATTAAAATATTTAAATAATTATAATAAAATAATATCTACTCACTACTTTCACAATTTCAATATTATTTTTGTCTCACAAAACGCACTTTAAAAAATTTTGGTTCAATAAGAAAACCAAATTTCTTTGCTTCCATATTTACATTGTGTTTTTCAGACAATACCAATTTGTATCCTTCAGTCGCTTGCAAGAAACGAGTTGAAACCAGAAACAAAGTATTCATAGCGAATTTGTCTCCGATACACATTCGCTTTCCTGTACCAAATGGCATAAATGCTGGCATTTTTGAGGAAATTAAGTGACCGTTGCTATCAAGAAATCTTTGTGGATTAAACACTTCCTGGTTTTTCCAATATCTTTGATCATTATGTATTGAGAGGAGATTGACAATAATTGTAGAGGATTTCGGTACCAATGTTTTATCTTTTAAATACAATTTATGAAAACAAAATTAATACTTATTTATAAATTTGGTTACCTATATAAGTGTCACATGCAGTGTAATGCATAAAACCTAAAGGAAAAATAGTTCTGAATCTTAACGTTTCACATATGAATGCCATCACAAAATTACACTTTTCTTTATCTGCTATTTCGGGTGTTTTGTTACCTTGAATTAATTAATTCAAAATATAAAACCAAAATTAAAAAGGCAATTATTACCCAAAATCGCTTTAATTTCATCTCTCATCCTTTGCTGCAAATCTGGATAATATGACATAAAAAGTAACATCCATTTAAATGTCAAATGAGATGTATCACTTCCACCTTTAAAAATTATTGAGGTATTATTTAATTAAGATTATAGTTTTACTAAAATCATACCCAAATACAACAATATTAAATTTGAAATATTATTTGCGTCATTTAAATGTATTTTCTTAATTTCATTCATAAATAATTGATTTTTTGTTGATGATAAAAGAATATCACAAACGCTTTGGCATTGATTTCCTTTACTGTTTTTATGATACCATTTCGAAAATATACCGTTTGTAGTTTTGACGACAGGTAGAAATTTTTTCATATCAAGAAAATACTTAATAAACGTTAATGATTCGGATAATAATAGCTTTAAAACATTAGTTGACAAATTTTCAAAGTAAACATTAATCTGTTCAATGAATTTATCATCGAAATTAATTTTTTCCCCAAATATTGTTTCAGTCATTAGCCGAATAAAAATACTGTCAACGTATATCCCAATGTCAAAGTCATTTTCGCAGTCATTTCTCTTAATAATGTTAACGGTGTCATCAATAATTTTATTCGATATTTCCGAAAGTTTTGTAGTTGATAAAAATTTTCTAAAAATGTTTTGAATATTATTATTTGTCACTTATTAAAATTCAAATACCTTAGGGTTTCACCCATAACCTTTCTTAGTATTTTGTATTTATTATTATAGTCCATTATAACAAAATTATTTTGGCCACCGAACATTACAGAACTAAATTGATGCTGAAATGATGATTTACATCTATCACTGCAGCTATTTTTATTGAACACAATTCGAGCCAAATCGGGGTTACTAATTATAACCAATGGCATTGTAAACAACCAAAACGTGTATATGTCCCCATAATCTTTATTCCAATTTTGAATATAATTTAAAGGTTGACCATTTATTTTCTTGTAATCTTTAATTAACACTAAATTCAAAAATTAATTATTGTTGCAATAAATGATTATTAAACATATTAAATTCGGATAAATTATAAAAATTAATACTTTTTTTGGATTGTTATATGATAAATCCTTAAATATAGGATAAAGGATTCGATTCTGATAAGTATTTGTAATGGCATTAAATATTACCTAAACTTACTTAAACAGTTTCCAATTAAAGGTAAAGGTTTAGGTCCAGGAGGATAATATTTTAATCGCGAATAAAATGT
>JAQIXJ010001477.1:0-20474 GCA_034700185.1 Phthiracarus laevigatus
CCGTAACTAAAACTACTTTACCAGTGAAATTTCTTGAATTTTTTACATCATCATAAATATCCGCATTTACAGAAGTATATGAAAAACTTAACAGTAAAATAATTGTAGGAAAATAAATTTTGAACATAATTAAATCTTAATATATTTGCTTAATTGTTTGTACGCAACTTAATAAACTTTAATTAAAAGTTATCAGTGTTTGACAATTGTTTATATAAAATAAAAAATGATGTGCTCAAATGAAAGCGTTAGTTTATTGAATGTGCGATAATTTTTTTATAAAGATTATGAACTCGACCTTTATTTATTTTTTTGTCAATACGAAAACAATTAATCTTTTGTTCTTTCTTTTAGACAATAAGTGACAGTAAGACATTTATCGAATGTACTTAACGCATTGATATCTATTTTTTCGATAAAATGGATTGTTCTTATTTTTATCAAGCTATATACTTATATATAATTATAAGTATAACTTCTTGAGTCTAACTGATGAGTAACACAATTTTTTGTGGATTAATAGAACAAACTATACAAATATTTAGAAATAATAATAATAATAATAACAAATAGTTTTCAGCTTAATTTTTGCTATGAAATTGCAGTAAAATTTGGTTACACTTTACTATACCCGGCCTATTGTTATAATATATACTGTGCGTTCTGTACAGTATCGAGTTTGTATGATACAATTTTCAATGGTTGTAATTTCGAGTGAAAAGTTTTTAAAAATAGAAATATATAAAATGTTTATTGCTTTAATAGTTCGAAAAACGATTTATATTGTTGATTTTTATATTGTTTTTTGTTTTATTGCTAAATTATATGCCTTTATCTCATACATTTAACAATTTTTTGCTATTGTTGAGCGATTTCAGTGAAAATAGTTTAAATTTGTATTGCAGGAGACCGCGACAGACAGACAGACAGAGAGAACTTGATTTAAATTATATATTATATGGTTTAAACTTAAAACTTATGTTTGTGTTAAATTATTTATTAAAAATACCATATAATTTAAATGGCCGTTATGTAGAATCCAGATATGCACGAGTTGAAAGTTTATACGCGACTGAGTGCACATATGTACATTTACTTTCATATTGAAGTACGCTACGAATCGGCAACGCTACTGCATATAGTGTTTTTGTAACGTTTTTTTCAGTTAGCACTAGCAAGGCTATTCAAGGCCACGAATAAACTTTCATTTGGTGCATATCTGGTAGAATCCCAGAACTATTGTTGTAAAAAACTGCATTAAAATAATTGCAGTATTCTTAAAAAATATTATAAAAGCTTAAAGCACGCATTTGGTGTTTAAATAAATATTTTATTCATGTATTTAAAAGTATCGATTTGAGTAGGTTTGGATGGGCTTGGCTATCTTTTGGTTAGGTTTGGGAAGGTTTAGATAGGTTAGGCTAGGTTTCGGTAGGTTTGGTATGCTTGATAGGTTTGATAGATATGGCTGGTTAGGTTAGATTAAATAAAACGCACTTATATTTTAATTTTTAAGGTTATTTTCATTATACCATTAAACATTTTTAGAACATTTAAACTAAAATACGCGTGATTTTCCCGTTAATTGAGACTTTAATATTAAAATATGTAAAAAAATTCATACCGAACCTCTTTCACTCGAAATTGATAAAAACGCAAACAGTCAAAACAAACACAAAATAGATTTGAAGGTTTTTTACTAAAAATGTTAATAAAATCGTTTATATTTAAAATAATTATTTCATATTAAATGTAATAAAATGTCATCAAATAAATTATTTATAAAATTAATACATTTTTATCTGTTTAAATCTCTCACAACAATTAGCAATAATCTGTTTCAAATAATCATATCCCATTAACCGTTTTAAATCGTTATATATTATTATATTGTTGATTTTTATGCTTTAATATTCTCGCGAGAGAGAGAGAGAGAGAGAGAGAGGGAGAGGGAGATCATTCTTTTAGTATATAATACAGATATATAAACTTGAAATTATTTAGTACATTTTATACAACAGTTTAAACTTTATCAGTTTTTTTGAAAAATTTGTTATATTTAATTTATTAAAGCATTTGAAACTTAAAATATTTTATATTATAGCCATTTATTATATTTTCATTAGATTGGTTAATTAATTTTATAAGAGTGGACAGACAAAAGGTGGCTCAGACTGTCAAACTATACTATAAAGACCAATAGATAAAAATATACAGTCGTACACGAATCCTAAATAAATTTTAAATTGTAGTCCTGTAAATTAAAAGCAAACTAAATATATTGCTAATAACTGAAACAATGTCTATTTCTAGTACTATATATTATAGTACTACTATATTTTTCTTAAAATTTTTATTTATGTCTATAACATTTATTTTTCAATGATTTAGATTACATTGCTTGCATTATTAGTAATTAGTATAATTGTTTTAATACTCGAATCCAGTTAAAATTTTAAATTACTGTTATTTGCTTTGTATGCTTTAACGATTGTTTATATACTATGTAAAGAACATGTGCTTAATCGATATGTTTATCTGATAGAATATGCTTTATTTGTTTCTTCGTGATCTCATTTTCAAAGATACCAACGGAAATTTTTAAACTCACTGCTAGTTTGCATCATACGAAATCGATTTTATCGAATACGTTTAATCTTTTGTTATTTTATTTTCACACAATAAGATAAAAGTTTTATCGAATGCACTTGGATTGGAATCCATATCATTTTACTCTTGACCGATAAGACGCAAAAGATATGCGCAGAGCAAATCGTTATCAATTAGTTTCCCTGTTGACGATTAAATAAATAATCTTTATATTATTTCGGTATAAATAAATTTCAATTTATATTTTATCGCTGCATAATCATTGACAAACAATCGTTGAATAGCATAACACAGCAGTACAATTAAATGAATTTATACATTTTTTTCAAAAAAGGGGCAGTAATTGTTTTGAGTTGTGATTAATTATTCACATTATTAGTTTTTAAATCTCATTCGGTATTTATTATAAAATTTTTTGAAATTTAAAATTTTATTTTAATTCTCGCACAAATTGAATATAGTAATTTGAAACAATAATTAATTCAGTAAAACATATTTTCTAAATTTATTTCACAAATAAAAATAACATTATTTCTGCAAAAATGAACAATAAATCGATTTTACAAAAATTTATTTAAACTATATTTGATTAATTAGTCTAATAAATTTCATATAAATATTAAAACAAATAATAGAGTGCATTAACTTTGGGTCAAAGTGTTAGAAGCGAAGTTATACTCAACCCCACCATCGATGATCAGATTAGCTCCAGTTATATATTGCGCATCGTTCGAAGCCAAGAAAACAACACCGTTTGCAACATCTATTGGTTTCCCTAATCTTTGTAATGGCACAATAGAAATAAAATGTTTCAGTTGTGCTTCGGTATAAACTTCATAATTCGATGTTAGTATAAAACCTGGACTATAAATTGTGTAATTAAAAGAAAATAATTAATATTAGCTTTTAAGGTTAATAATAATAATTTAATTGATTAGATGTTATAGGTTTGTGAAAAAATTGACCATTACTCGCCATGCCGAGAAAAGTGAGTTTGGGGGAAAAATTTCTCCCATTTTCGTCTAACTAATTATAGTGAGTAATGTGCGGAAATACGTTAATATAAGAACTCAGTAAAATCCCTTTAATAATACTATATAAGACTGCGAACATACGGACAGACAGACAGACACGTATCAAACGCTAGACTATTATATAAAAAAGTGAGCTAAAAAGTTTATTTGGTATGAAATAAAGCAGTTATTGTGGCTGTATTCCGTTTTAATGCAGAGAAATGTTAAGGATAGAGGAATAGTGGGAGTGGTTTACGTACAACAGTTCAATGCTTTGAAGGAATACATCGACAATCACTGAAATAAAGTTAAAATTAATTTACGAAATCGCGTTCACTCTGATGCCATAACTTCCCAATTCAACAGCTAATACTTTTGTTAACATATCCAGTGATGCTTTTGCCATCGAGTACGTGGCCGCGTTTACGATCTGAATAAATAGTTTTTAAACGCATTTATATTATAACTTGGGAACAAAACATTTATTTTTATTACAGGTATGAATCCAGCAATACTTGAAATATTGATTATGGTTCCTTTAGATTTTTGTAGATAAGGTAACGAAACGTGGGCTAAATAGAGTGGCGCTTTTAAATCAAGGTTAAACGTATTGTCAAAATTTTCCAAAATATTTGTACTAGAACTTCCTCCGCCAGCATTATTAACCAACACATCTAACTGTCCAAACTCGGCTATTGTTTCATTTATAAGGCGAACAATATTTTCACTTATTGATAAATCTGCCACCACTTCAAGTGGCTATTTTAAACAAATTTTGGATATTCTTAATAATTAATATTTATTGATGAAAAACTACAATAATTTACTTTTAACCCATGAGGGGATAATTTTTGTGCCTCTGCTGCCACACGCTTGACGTTAGTTTTGTTTCTTCCTGTGACCACAACACTGGCCCCAAGACTCGAGAACAGTTTAACAGTTCCCTCTCCAATACCGGAACTCGAGCCCGTAACTAAAACTACTTTACCAGTGAAATTTCTTGAATTTTTTACATCATCATAAATATCCGCATTTACAGAAGTAAATGAAAAACTTAACAGTAAAATAATTGTAGTAAAATAAATTTTGAACATAATTAAATATTAATATAATTGCTTAATTGTTTTCTGAATTTGCTTAATTAATAAAAGTTAATTGAAAATTATCAGTGTTTGACAATTGCTTATATAAAATTAAAATGATGTGCTCAACTGAAAGCGTTAGTTTATAGAATTTGCGATAATTGTTTTTTATAGATTATGAACTCGACCTTTATTCACTTTTATGCCAATACGAAACTTTATTCAGTTTTGTGCCAATACAAAAACATTTAATCTTTTGTATTTCTTTTTGAGAATAAGTGACAGTAAGACATTTATTTATCGAATGTACTTAACGCATTGATATCTACTTTTTTCAATAAAATAGAATGCGCTTATTATCAAGCTATATACTCGTAGATAATTATAATTATAACTTCTTAAGTCTTACTGATACGTAACACAATTTTTGTGAATTAGTAGTATTAGCTAAACAAATATTTAGAAATATTAACAATACTTAAACTGGAAATTATTTATTACTTTTTATACAACAGTTAAAAACTTTATTAATTTTTTTAAAAATTTGTTATGTACACAAAATAATATATTTAATTTATTAAAGCAACAACTATAAGAAGCATTTGAATCTTAAAGTATTTTAAATTAAAGCCATTTAGTTATATTATGATAAGATTAATTTATTTATTTAAAAGAGTGGACAGACAAATGTGGCTCAGGCTGACGAACAGTTTTTTCAAGTCGGATAGATAAAATTTATTAAAATCAGACGATTCCTTAATAAATTTTAATTTGAAATCCAGAAATTTAAAAGCAAACTAAATATATTCACAAATTTTAGCTCATACAAAATAAAGAATAAAATTAAACAATATTGTAATTGATTTTTTAAATTAATTACTACCGGTATATACTTTCTCATAAATTTCTTAACATAACAGATTATAAACTAATCTATGAATTGAATGAGATGAATGTATTAGCGCCAACGTTGTATTCAAAACCACCATCTATGACCAAATTTGCTCCAGTTATATATGACGAATCATTCGAAGCCAAGAAAACAATTCCTTTTGCAACATCTATTGGATACCCTCTACTTTTAAATGGTATTATGGATTCGACTTTTTTTATATTCTCTTCTTTTACATGTGCGGCACCATTTTCGATAATACCGACTCTACCAAACAATGCAGGTTTTCGGTGTTAAAATGTTTTCAAAATAAACAGAAAAGTTAGAATTGGAAAAAGCGGTAGAATTAAACATTCTGTGACTTTTTTAAGCCAATTTTAATATATAACTATTTTTGTTAAAGATCATAGAAGCAATAATAATGCAAAAATTTTTAATTTTATATAATTGACAAGTACTTAACGAAGAAAATAAAAAAGGTTTAATTTATAGTTTTAATTAGCTTTTTTTTGCAAAAATAGGGCTTTTAAAATTTATTTTGCATACTTTTTCGAGGTTCGATTAAATTTTGATTATATCACAGTATAGTTTGCATCTTCCAGTACTCATTTAAAAGAATTTTAAGCGTTTGTTTTTTGTTTGGATGTTATCAAATTAAAAATATAATTACGAAATTGTGTTCACTCTAATGCCATAACTTCCCAATTCAACAGCTAATACTTTTGTTAACATATCCAGAGATGATTTTGCCATCGAGAATGTGAGGAATCCAATGACCTATAATAATGTTTTTAATTCTTAAATTCTCAAAAAATGGTGAAGTTTTAAAGCTAAATAATACGAACTAAAAGGTTTAAACTTTTCCCATAATATAGGAAAAACAAATTTTTTAAATTATTTGAAAGTTAATTAATTACCGGTTTTTCTGATACTACCGATGATATATTAATTATAGTTCCTTTTGATTTTTTAAGATAAGGTAACGATAAATGTATTAAATTTAGTGAAGCTTTTACATCCACTTTAAATGAGTCATCAAATTTGCTCAAAATATCCGTGTCGTTAATAAGAGCGAAGTCAAAAACACCGGCATTATTAACCAATACATCAATTTGTCCAAATTCATTGATTGTTGCATTTATCAAATGAATATGGTCTTCTTCTTTAGTTAAATCTGCCACCACTTCAAGAGGCTAAGAGTATTTAATATAAAGCATTATTTTAAATAAATTGCGAATTACGTTCGACAAATATTAAGATATTTAATTTTTGTAATGGTTTTGAAAATGAAACAGCATTTGTGAAAGTGAATTTAATGTGAAAGTTTCAATAAGACCTTGCATTAAAAATATTAAAAAAGTTTACAGAATTATAATTTACCTTTAATCCATTCGGAGATAATTTTCGAGTTTCATCAGCCACATGTTTGACTGTAGTCTGATTTCGTCCAGTGATCACAACACTCGCGCCAAGACTCGAGAACAGTTTAACAGTTCCCTCTCCAATTCCAGTACTCGAGCCAGTTATTAAAACTACTTTACCAGTGAAATTTCTTGAATTTTTGATGTCATCATAAATATCTGCAGTCACAGACATAAATAAAGAACTTAAGAGAAATATAGTACTAGAAATATACATTGTTTGCATTATTAATAAATAGTATAATTGTTTGAATACTCAAATTCAAATAAAATTTAATATATTATTAATTTTGCTTTGAATGCTTTAACGATTGCTTATATACTTTTAAAAGAACATGTGCTTAATCGATATGTTAGCTGATAGAATGTTTTTTATTTGTTGCTTTTTGCTCCATTGCAACACATATATTTATATAACTTATAGTTTACAGGATATTCATTTTTAATTTACCAAGATTTATATTACAAGATTCATTAATATTGGCAATAATATTATAAATAACTTTAGAGAAATATTCATCATTTTCATTATTGGTAATTAGTTTATTTATTTTAATACTCTAATTCAGTTAAAAATTAAATTATTAATTTATTTGCCAATATGTTCTATTAAAATCATGTGCTTAAATGATAAGTATAGCTGATAGAATGTGCTTTATTTATTTCTTTGTGCTATAACGTACCAATAGAAATCTATTAACTTGTAAATAGTTTGCAACACTTGCGATCGATCTTAATGAACAAATAAATTTAATCTTTATAGCTCACTATGAATAAACAAAGTCGAGCCAATGATTTGACCATATTCGAGTGTCCCACCTTTCATCTTTGTCCGCTCAAATGTTTAGAGTTTTGTAATAATAAATATTTTCACCTATTTCTTATGTGATTTGACAATTTTCCATCTTTGTTAAAAAGCTAATAAGTTTGTAAGATTACAATGCTTTAGAACAGAGGTTTTCAAACTATGGGTCGCCACCCAAAATAGGGCCGTAGAACTAAAAATTTCAGTCTCATTTTAAAATTAGCATTAATTATGGGTTACATCATAAAGTTTCCAATTGGAAAGCAAACATATTATGGCATCTTATCTACTCGTAAGCGTACTTACTTACATCTGAATTATAGACAAAAATTAAATGTAGATAATGATATGCGATTAGCGCTGTCGAATATTATGCAAAATAATGCTAAATAAGGTGCTAAAATACAAGCATATCATTCTCATTTGTTTTAAAAAATAAAGATTTTAAATTATAGGCGGCAGAAGAAATTTTTCCGAATTTTGGGTCGTGTAAAAAAGTTTGAAACCGCTGCACTACACTCTATAGACTGATATAGCAAAACTACTCATCGGAAAACTATATGCGTTCCATAAAATATATCCTTACTTTACAAGTGAAAATAAATGAACGAATATTCTCGGATCCAATAATCTATATCAATTCACAATTGCGCATTATATAAACTTGGTATTTTTAGAACTTTTACAGTCTCAAAATGCTTTTCATAGCCTAATGATAATGATTAAAAATTATTGTGTCTAATTATAATTACGTATTATAAGTTAGTTAAAATAGACTTATTTAAAAAGTCAATAATTATATAATTGATTGCGATTATGCATTATCTATAGCATAAAGGGTGCCCGGAAAGTCGATCAACATTTAGTTTATTATAGAACCATTAGTTAGAAAGTTTTCTTATTTATCAAAAATAACAATTAACTCAAGGTGTGTTAATTTGAAAATTCAAAAGAAGAATACACTCCATCTTTTCCAAGTGTTCTCTGCTTTTGCATCAAGTGTTTCATCTAGTTTTTTCACTTTTCTAAATTACTGTTTTTTAAAACAAGTCCATATTCCATTAAAAACGTAAATTTTTTGGCAATTTTTTCTATTTCTATTCTATGACTCACTTAATGCTCAAAAATTTTAGATTGGTGTAACTTTTGGTAAATTAAGCTTCTCATATTTCGTTTTGACAAAGTTAATTCTAATTACATTTATTAACAGTGTGATCGTTACGTAATAATGACAAGGAGTTAAAGCTTTAAGTCTTCTATTTTATGATATTTCTCAATGAATGGTAATAATCTTTTTTAAACACATTCAATTTATGTCATATAAAGTTTATTTTGGTATTTTAGTCTTAATTGAAGCCCTTTTAATGAAATATCGGGTGTTTTTGCAAAAACCTTATTGGCATTTTATAATTGATCTCTATTGAGTTCTACCAGTAATTTTAAATAAATCCTCTGTACCTCTAAGATTAAAACATATGTTAATATTGTAAATGACTGATCTGTAAACCCATTCTTCTGTAAAAAGTTTTATGTTAAGCTTAAAAGATATGGAACTATTGGCTCCGCCGTTGCTATTATTGTACTGTAAATTTCTGTTTAATAACGCTTCTCTTTTAAGTCTTAATGTGGCTCACAATTAAATCATTTAAAAACGAATTTAAGATAATATCGAACACAAATGTCCACCATCCCAAATAACCATTGTCCTTCAACTAAGCGTCCTTTATGGTACTTCGTTTACAAATTTTTGACTCGTCAATTTGAACAATATGTCCTCCGCCAATTTTTCCCTTTTTAAACTCCTTGTCTAACTTCATCATACATATTTCTCTATAATTTTCAAGCCAAGTTGCAATAGTTTTATATGACATTACTTTATCAAATATTGAAGTTTCACTGAAAATATTATTTTAATTTCAATTACATAAGTTTTGGGTTTGGTACTGTTAGGTTAGGTTAGGTTAGGTTAAGTTATGTTAGGTAGGTTTGGTTAGGTTAGGTTAGGTTAGATCAAGTTATTAACAATTACCGTATAATATCATCATATTTTGTAATGCCATTTGCGAACAAATAAGTTAGAATTAAAATTTCATCAGTTTTTAGTTTTGAATTTTCAAAAAACGTATTATTTCTTAATGAAAATTTAATATTATGTCCATTTTTGCGGCATTTAATATGGTTTTCTCTATAATATAAATTCATTTCAGAGTCACATTGTGGACAAATCATACTCTAAGGGATGAGATCAAGACTTTGGCACCAATTTATACATTTTTCCTCATCGTACAAAACTTCTTTATATAATTTAATTAAATTCCACATCTTTTTATTTAATTAAACACGTTATAGAGAACAAACTGACAATCAGTTTAAATTAATAATAAGAGTCGTTAAATAAAACTCAACAATGATTTTTTGTTTGTTTAAAATAACGCGCTAACATTACGTCCGGTATATGCTATAACACCCTACATTGAAAAAATATTTAAAATAGTTAAAAACAAATTTAAATTTTAACTTTTGCTTCGAACTTTTAACTTTTATTATAGGGTTATTTAAATAACATTGATGATTGTTAGTTAAGTAAGTAACATTTATTACTTAACATTGATTGCGTAAATAGTGAATTATATTTTTTATAATTATTATAAAATAATATAAATACGAACATTGAACACGCAGTAAACTATATCGCTAAATCATAATAGCCGTATAAAACTCTTTGTCATTAAAGAAGGGTGTTATAGAGGCGGCTGTACATGGAACTCTCCCCAATGAATTCTCAAAAAGTTGACCCCTCTACATAAAAATTGAAAATGTACAACTCAATGTTTGTTGTTCGATGGCAAAAAACTGTCTTAAATCCGGTTAGTTTGATCCCCCATTAAATTTTGAAAAGTACGAAAGCAACTTCCTCAAACCCGATACACGTTGGGACACCTTGCGTTATGTTATTTCATGAATTTAAGTCTAACTTTTATTACTAAAGTTTTATATTTCGCTGAAAAAAGTAGAGAAATATTCTTACAACCTTATCATCTCCTTTGCTGTATTTTAATTCTAATAATAATAGTGCTATAAATACGCAAATACCTAAATATTTTAGATATTTGAGTGTAGCAATATTCTTCCTAAGACTATGAAAATCGTTACTAAAAGAACTAGTCCCAAATCGATAGAAAAAAATTCAAAATTCATTAAAAGAATTTTGTTAGAAAATATACTCACTTAATTAATGAGTTTATTTTATTTAAAATCTAAATTACTTCATTGAAAACCTTACTTATATAAATGAATTACTTAACAATGAATTCTTTGAAGACAGGATCTATTAATTGTGATCGCTATCATTTTCAGAATTAACTAAATCTATATAATTTAATCCATAACTTTCATTGAAAGATTTTATTAAATTTCAAATGAATATATTTTTGCATCAATTAATTGATATTTATAATATTTAGTACATTTAAAACTTAATTAATTAAATTAATAGTTATACTTAAAATCGTTAGATTGTTTAGGGATGTTAAAAATTTTAATTTGAGTTTAAGATCTAAAATTATTAATAACAAGTTCTAAATTCTGTTGAAAAACTAAACCGTTATTTAACGATTTTTAATGCCCTAATTCTACTTATCATTTCAAACTGTTTTGCTGCCCTATAATGGATATTTTATTAGTGTCATAAATACTTAAACTCCTAAATAGCTCAAGATTGCAAAAAGTTAAAGCAATTAATAAAGCATATAAATTCTTTGGTAAACTAATTTAAAATTATCATTTAGACTTAAGCGTGAAAAAAGGAACTCCTTATTCTTATTAAGAAACTTCAGAAGTAAATCTTTATTGAAAATGAAATTTATTTATTTATTCTTTTTTGTGATAATATTTAAGTTAACATTCGGTAATTTATTTATCATGTTATTTTTTAGAAATGTTTTAAAAGTCTCTTTCGTTTGTCTCATATGAATAGCTGGTCCGAATACAAACTGTGGTATTTGGGATTCATATAAGGATGAAAAGTGCTATAAAGTTATTGAAAACTTTAAAAGCTTTGATGACGCAAAAACTGTATGCTTTGATTTGGATGAATCAAGTCTAGTCACTATTCGATCACAACAAGAACAAGACTCTATTTTTTATTTATTGAATGATACATATAAAATAGTAGATACTGTGTGGATTGGTATTCAATTCACTGTTAACGGATATGATAAATGGATTGATTCTACTGTATTAGACTATACTAATTGGGCAAATACTTATCCTGTTAATGAAACCGGTTATGATTGCGTTCAATTAGATCTAAATCAACCATTTAACGGTCAATGGTTGAATAAACCATGCAATAAGAGAAATTATTTTGTTTGTGAAAAGACACAAAAATGGCAATGTCTTTATTTACAAGAAACAGTTATGGAATTGAGAAATAATTTGAGTAATACAAACATTGAGTTGGAAAAGACTATAACAGAGTTGAACGATACTAAAATTGAACTTTTAAATACAAATAAAGAAATATTAAATATTAAAGCGAATCTCGATAAGTCGAATGTTTGCTTTTCAGGTGAAGAATGGATTGATTGCCAAATATTTATAGATTATCAAACAAATTTTAAACAAAAACTTGCGATACCAAAAAGATTGGATGAAAAGTTTGCCACATGGCCTAATGCTACTATTATTTGTAATAACTATAATTCGAGCTTGATTTCTATTAAATCACTGGCAAAGCAAAAGTTCATTGAAACTTATACACAATTTAATAATACCCCAATATGGACAAGTGGTAGCAAAGATTCGTCTGGAGGTTATTCATGGAGTGATGGCAGCAAATTAAGTTATTCAAATTGGGCTCCGAGACAACCTGATAATTTGCATGGGAATGAGAGCTGTTTGCATCTTAATTACCCAACATTTCCTGTTTGGTCTTGGAATGATAGATATTGTGATCAATTGTTTTTTGTTATTTGTGAACTCGATTAAAAATATTAAGCTGTCACTATATCATAGAATTTTGTTGCTTTCTCTTAAATAATTGATTAAAGTTATCTTTATTAAAAATTTTTAAATTTTAGATTGCTGTTAATTTTATAATCCCTAATAGACTCCCATAAGTAGATTCCGACAAAAAGAAATTACAATTTTTAGTCATTAATTTCACAGTTTACTCACTGAAAAAGAATTCACTATTGGGTTCGATCTTGACCAACAGATAGTGAATGGTTCAATAAACCATGAGATAAAAAACTGTCAAATTCTTTGTGTTTCCTACGCCATTTTTTAGGAGACTTCATACCACCTCCAAATCCCTATACATACATTTCTCTTATAGCGGAATTCCTTGATATAAGTGTCGAGGGGATGGTACCAACAAGTGAGGACCAGATAAACAGGTATACACAAACAAACAGAAAGTATAACAAAAAAGCAAAGTATTTATCATGTATTTAAGCAAAAGTTAAAAACAAAACTTGTTTTTTATCGGACTACTTCGAACCGGGCCTAGTCGGGCCTATGTTTCGTCAGACAGTGCTGGGTTGGACTTTCTTTTTTCAAAGTAATCAGGCTTAGACCGTGCCGTTTCTCATTTTATCGGGCCAATGTCGGGATAGGGCCGAAAATATTCTACGTTTTACAAGTCTTACCCACATATTTGTTAATAGATTCATTCGATTCATTAATTTTGTAAATATTTTCAGCTCACACTTATAATTACCGATTTGTATTTCTGTTGAGTAAAAAGTTGTAACAATGCATACCTTATCATTATATGTATAAACTTGCTTTTTATCATATATTACTTGTACTTTAACTAAATTGGCTAAACTAAAACCATATAAATTAAAAGACTTTATGAAAAAACAAGATTGAACAATAGTTATGCGTTCACTTTGAATCAAATATTTTTTAAGTGAATAAATATGAGCATTAGTTAAGTGATAATAAATAATTGCATTTAATTTAGGATAAAAAAACTAATTCCATTGTTGCTAAAATTTTTGTATATTTATTTTAAAACAAACAAAACTTTTAATAAGTATTATTGCGCTTAATATTTTTATGTACTTAAAAACATTATTATAAATAGTTCTTCATTGGTTTTTCCTAATTATTCTAATTTTTTCACAAACGAATAAAATTGTATATTTTTCATTATACGAGATGTCTTTTAGATTTAATAACAATTACAAACTGGTCTATTTAAACAAAGTGGCAAATATATTGGCGGCCACATTATATTGAATACCTCCATCACTGCTCAAATATGATTCAGTTATATATTGCTCATCTTTCGAAACCAAGAAAAAAATTCTTTTTGCAATGCCTATTAGATATCCTCTACGTTGTAAAGGTATAAAGGATTCAGTTTTTTCAACTGCTCTTCTGTACTATTTCTACCACTAATTTCGATAAGACCAGGCCAGCAAAACAATTCAATTATCAATTAATGATTACCGAAAAAACACATGATTAATGAAATAAAGGGGAAATAAGGCGTTTGATTATTCGAAATCCAGTCAAGTTTTATTGGTTGTTAAAAAGGCAATAAACTCAATAATCTTTTAATTGACTCACGATTAACACTTGTTATAAAAATAGTATTGAAAATTATAGCTATTAATGTAATTTTTTGTAAAATCAAATAGTTAAAAAATATTTCTGTATCATGTTTGGACATTAAATTATTGATTAAATGGCAGTCAAAAGTCTTTCTTATGTAAAAAATTACACTCCTGTAGATGACATCAAAATCCCACAAAGTTTAATTTGTTTTAATTTGTCAGAATATAATTTTGCACAATTCATTCTTACATGAATCTTAGCTGATAATATTTGTAAATTTAAATTTATTTTAGCGAATAGTTTCAATATAACAACTCTATTTCTCTTCTCAAGTCTGACAACTTCTTGGGCAGTAAATGAATGAATAATTTGAAATGTGCACTAATTTATTGCTTAAACGCCGTGTGATATAATCTTAAAGCTCTTGCGAAAGTAAGCCCAATTTTAAAAATGTTTTGTGTCTCACAACGAAAGCGGTCAAACTTGAGTTATTATGTCGAAACTAGTCGTCAAAACAAATTTAAATGTACAAAAGTTATCTTTCAGCTAAGATTCAAGTAAGAATAATTTGTGCATAGTTTTAATTAGTTTTATTGTTTATAAACAGGGTGTCCCATAGTGTGTCGGTCTGGGGGAGGTGCCAAAAAAACACTAAAAAAAATTTTTCTCCCATAGAGATGTCATTTTCCATTTTTTGGGACACCCTGTTTATAAATAAAACTCTAGTTATGAACTATTGTTTTCTTTGTAAAATGAGATACAAAAAGCTTAGTTCTATAATAGCTTTTCGGTGTTAGGGTATTAAATATTTGATTATATCGCAGTCTAATGTAGAGGTGGTAAAACTTTAAAAATAAGAGTCCCGTTCTCTCCCGTTTATTTTAGGTAGTAGTCACTTCCTGTCCCGTCCTGATTAAGGAAATATATAGTCCCGTCCCTTCTTGTCCCGAAGATTTTTTAGTTTTGTCGTTATAAAGCTGTCAGAAAATTGCATAAAAATTTTGATCTAAACTTTCGTTGATAAAACCTCAATGCTGCTATATAAGATATAACATAAATCATTTTACAGAACTATTTGTAATGAAATTGAAAAATAATTAATATTCTATGATGTTTGTAATCAAAAAGCTGATCATTTGCAGACTTTCGGGATTAAGCCAACAAATTTTTCAATCCCGTCCTATCCCGATACTTACAATCCCGTCCCGTTAGATCCCGCAATAGTTTTCTAAATACCGATCCTGTCCAGTACCGTCGCGATATTTTTACAAGGTCTAGTCTAATATTCTACTTGTTTAATAAAATAATTGCATGCTTGTTTATCTTCAAAAATACTTTAGGTTTGTATATGTTTGATTGTAAAAAAATTCAATTTACGAAATGGTGTTCACTCTAATGCCATGTCTTCTTAGTTCAACAGCTAATAACTTTTTTTAACATATCCAGTGATGCTTTTGCCATCGAGTATGTGATGAATCTGATGAGCTATAATAAAATATATTTTTAAAGGTTTCAAATTCAAAAAATAGAAAAGTTATAAAGATTTAAAGGTCAAAAGATTTAAAGGTCAAAAGATTTAAAGGTCAAAAGTTGTAAAGGTCAAAAGATTTAAAACTTTAACATAACTCATAAAAAACTTTAATTATTTAAAATGTAATTAATAAAAATTAATAACCGGTCTTTCAGATAATATTGCTGTTATATTAATTATATTGCCTTTGGTTTTTTAAGATAAGATAACGAGAAAAGTAGAAATGGTCGTCTGGAAAAGATAAAAATGGACTGGATGTTTAATCGCGTTATTCTTCTTAAATTTGCTAACGGCGATGTGAGCGGTGTAATGATCCCAAACGTTGTGTCGCTCCATTTTTTTGTCGAAACCAAAAAACCAGTGCTTAGGACGCGGGATATGTTTGATAACAATAGATTTCAAGCTAGGATCTACACACTCTCTCATTTCGTCCATTACTTCAAGATACATATCGATGGATATATTCTCACATACCTATCTTTATTTATTCTGTCGATTCCATTTCGACTTTAAATTTGACTGCCATTTTTTCGTGAGCTTTTAAAAATTTTCTTTTGGTATTTTCTGGTCGGGCTTCTATTTTATAAAAATTATTTGTTTTGTTGGTTGAACCACTTTTGGTTGCTGAAAGACTATTGGAGGCGGCACGTTAGACATGTCTATGATATCGCTGATTGCTGGCTGATGACAGTTAGAAGAATCCTACATTGTTTTTTCTGAGGCGACGGTAACTTTTTTGAAGTCATCACCACTTCTATCGTAGACCTAAATTACAGCTTTTTCCTACGGCGCAATTGGCATGTTTATTCTTGTTTTTGACAGATCTTTATTTTTCTTATTATGCCCTTTGGTGGATGTATTTCTTTGGGGAGTAGCACATTGTAAAAATGAAGTGTCGATTCTTTTTGAATATTATAAGCTGTTAAAGCGCTTCCATCTTCTAGTCTTTTGTTATCGGAAACTAATCTTTGCAGATTAGGAGGAATACCTTCATTGTCCTGAATCTTTGCCTTAACGTTTTCGATTGTGTCTGCCAGCTTCCCTTCTAATGTATTTGTTTTCCTGCACTCGTTCTTATGAAGATATGCATTTATCCTATCGATGACACGGCACTAGTCGTTTTATTATTTTTATATGCTGAATAAAATGTTGCCAGAAACGGTATGCCGACAGACAAATTTCCAAAATGTACAATTGGATCGTCAAATATGACCGCATCCTCGATCGTTTTCCATAACGATAAGTTCGTCTAATGGTAGATCGTCCATCATTGTTCGAAAAAAATTGGTTATCAGTTGATCCCAATAGATTTCGCAATAAATTGAATTTATTATGCGTGTCTTTTAGTTGTGAAACATTATCTGTGATCATTGAAAAAAATAACATTAATTAAACATTATTAGAAATGTGGGATCCATTTCACAAAACATATTTTTGAGTTTTGGGATCCAAATCACATTTGAATTTCTATTGGTTGAAAAGTGACTCTATATGGGTCAATGAGTTCCCACTGAGTCCGCGTAAGCTGCGTATAAATATGATCACAGAAGAGAATTTCACTCATGAGATGAATGTATTAGCGGCAACGTTGTATTCAAAACCACCATCTATGACCATATTTGCTCCAGTTATATATTGTGCATCAGTGGAAGCCAAAAATAATTTTTTTTTGCAACATCTATTGGATGCGCTCTACTTTTAAATGGTATTATGGATTCGGCTTTTTTTATATTCTCTTCTTTTACATGTGCGGCACCATTTTCGATAATACCGACACTACAATACAATGCAATTATCTATTAATGATTGAGACGCGTGATTAATATATAAGGTGAAATGTGTAGCATGATTCAGTCAATTAGTGGTTGGTTTGGTTTGATTCAGGCTTTATGTTTAAATCATGAAAGGTTTTTAGTGTTAAAATGTTTTCAAAATAGACCGAAAACTCAAGAATTTGAAACGTTAGAATAAAACTTTTTATTAATTAACTTTTAAGCCAATTTTACTATATAACTATTCTTGCTTTCTTGCTTAAGATAATAAAAGCAATGATGATGCAAAATTTTTTCAACTTTTTATAATTGAGAAGTATTCTACTATGTAAATAAAATGTTTTAATTAGTTTTTAATGTAAAATCAGGGCTTTATAAATGATTTTTGTCATGATTTTATGAGGTTTGATTAATTATTGATTATATCACAGTAGAGCTGGGCGCGGATGCAGGTAATAGCATATGCTTCAAATTTTTAAGTATTTTTGCGGATGCGGATAAGTAAATTTTTTAAATGAATAGATTGAATGCGGAGCTGAAAGGAATTTTTTTCTGCGGATTAAAAGAGGGTTGGAGTGTTAAAAAATGATTATCTTTATATCCGCATTTATATCTCAAAATATATTTTTCTGTTTTTAACAAATAACAAAATAAGTTATATATTATCATAGAAAATATTTTATCCACTACTTAATAAAAACTTTTAACATCATTCTTGCTCAATAATTAAAGCATTATCGGATAATGTGTGATACACGCTCCAATTGTTGTATTTTCACGTGTTTTTAAATAAAGTTTTTATAAATTGTATATACAATGTAACCAATATATAGTTTCGCGTTCACACAAGAAAACGATAAAATAGCGTGCGAAGCCAACAATATAGCAAATTTAAAACAGTATTTTTATTAATTTATTCGTTTTTCTTATTAATATTTAATTATAGTTTAAGCCAATTAATATCAGATATTATCAGAAATGTTTAATTTTTTAATGTTAGTTGAAATTTTAAGTAAAAATAGCAAAGAAGTGATTATTTGGTGCCAAACTAAAGGAATAATTCCAAAATCGAAACAATGTCAAATCTGTAATTGTGATATGAATTTATTAGAACGTAGAAATTTAGTTTTATGGCGTTGTCATAAAGTAAATCCAACTCCACATGATATTCAAAAATCAGTATTTGAAGGCACATTATTCTTTGATTCAAAGTTTGGACTTAAATCTGTTCTTATATTGATATATAAGTTTGCAAACGGAGAAAGCAATTACGAAATTATTCAAAAAGAAACATCAAAATTAGGATTAATAACATCGTCCCAAACAATAAATAAATACTTAAAAATATGCAGAGAAGTATGTTACCTATGGATGGACAAGTATTTTGACAACCAAGGTATATATGATTTGATTAGTGTAACTTGGGGTTTGGTATGGTCTGTTATAGGTTAGGTTATGTTATGTTAGGTTAGGTTAGTTTAGGTTTGGTTTGGTTTGGTTTGGTTTGGTTTAGTTTGGATTAGTTTGGTTAGGTTTGGTTAGGTTAGGTTAGGTTAAGTTAGGTTAGGTTAGGTTAGGTTAGATTAGGTTAGGTTAGGTTAGGTTAGTTTAGGTTTCCAAATATAACATTTTAATACAAATCTTTTAATTTAGGATTAATTGGTGGAAAAAATAAAATTGTAGAGATAGACGAGATTAAAGTAGGTAAAAGAAAATACCATAGAGGACGTCTCGTTGAAGGACAATGGGTCTTAGGAATTGTAGAAATTAATAATGACGGTAAAAATCGAAGTGGTAACTTTCGACTGGCACTGTGTCTAAATAATAAAAGAGACTCCATTACTCTAACATCAATTATTAAAGCAAATGTTGCACCAGAAACCAGTATCTACACAGACCTATGGAGAGGATATAATGCTTTGGGTTCTGAAGGATTCAATCATCTTACAGTTAACCATAAAATGAATTTTATTGACCCAGAAACTAACGTTAACACCCAAACAATTGAGTCTAATTGGCGAAATTTGAAAAAATCTTTATGTCGAGGTGGTATTCTTAAAAAGAATTTAGCTTTCTATCTATTTGAATACTTGTGGAGACGTGAGATGAAGCGAAAAAATAAAGATTTGTTTTTAGGTTTTTTAGAAATTTTAGCTGAAGCTAATAACTAACAATTATATATCATTAGATATTTTTATTTTATATTTTGTTTGAATCTATATGTTGGTTACACTGTATATTAAATTCTACTTATTTTATTGTTAAATATTAATTTTAAATTAAAAACACACGTGAAAATGCAACAATTGGAGCGTGTATCACAGTATCCCCGCATTATCTCTATATATATTATCAAACAATATGTATAACATTATATTGTATAGAAATTAATTTGTTCAGTCATATTAAAACTTTATTTATTGAACTTAATATTTGTGGATATCCTCGGATTATCCGCTGCGGATAGCGGATTATAGATTTAATTTTAAGGGCGGATGCGGATTGGGTCGGATGACCTCAATAATTTAGCCGATGAATGCATGGCGGATAACAATTAGGTTAGATTTTTGAGAATGAATGCGGATCGTAATTTTTTGTATCCGCGCCCATCTCTATAAAATAGAATAGTTTGCATTTTTCTTTACTTATTAAAAGAATTGAAACCGATTGGTTTTGTTAGATTGCTATTAAATTAAAAATCAATTTACGAAATGGTGTTCACTCTAATGCCATAACTTCCCAATTCAACAGCTAATACTTTTGTTAACATATCCAGTG
>JAQIXJ010001478.1:0-20473 GCA_034700185.1 Phthiracarus laevigatus
TTAACCACACTTTTTTAAAAAAATTTAACATACAAAAAATTATTTTAACTAATTAGCTAAACGGCTAATTAATATAATATTAAGGTCGAAAAACCGAATTGCGCATAAAACAAAACTTAAAGCAAAAAAAAAATTATTTTACAATAATATTCAAAGCAACAATAATGTTGATGAAAAATTGAAGCTTTTATTTGCCCAATTCATTTTTCTAACTGTATCGCACAAACACATACGCATACACTTCGCTCGATCGAGTAAAGTCTGAATTCACTGCGTTTAGCCGGCTTTGGCAGCGAAAAAATATAAGCACACACACCACTTGTTTCGCATGCGTTAAATATCGTTGTTTGACTGGGGTATGGTTGGATGTGTTGCTAACACTACTGTTAACTTTATATCGATTTGTTGCGAACGCGCCATCTATCGGATATTGTAGATTTAAAACTTTTTTGCGGTTAAAGTTTTTCGTTTTTTTTATTACAAAGTTGAAAGCGATTAAAAAAGCATATATTTTTAATTAAGTTAGTTTTTACTGATTAAAAAAGGCGTTCATTTATAGCTAATGAGTATAGACTTTTTTGTTTTGCCCAACAATACTAATAAAAGTTGCGCATTAATTAAACGGAAAATTTTTAATACAATTCAAGATATATATTGTGCGTTGAAAATTTATTATTTCTAAAATTCAAACAAATTGGTCGTCAAAACAAACATATTTTTAAAGCTTAAAAAGAAAACAGCAATCAATAGTGCTTATGTTTCATATATTGTGTTGCTTTATGGTAGAGTATAATTTATTCAGAATAAAGCAAATTAAAAACTCTAATACAGTATCGAACTATCTTCTTGTGGTTCTCAAACTGATTTAAAAATGATTTTTAAAAAACCGATACTTCAAAGATCTTTAATTATACAGTAAGTATTTATTATTAAAATTTTATTTGGATATTCGAAAATGTTTATGAACAAATTTTCGTTAAGAATCGGAAATTTTAAATACTCCTATCGATATTTTTAACAATGATTAACACAGAATACAGGGTTATTTGACGCGAGACGCTAAAATGTTGTTGAATCTTACGACTAAAGATTAATGATTAGTCTTAAGTTTTAGTTTCTGTGATCATCTCCGCTCAAAAGTAGCATTGTGTTGAGTTGAGCTGATTCTGATTACGAATACATCTCTCACTATATATATAAATATATTGCCTGGATATAACTCAATGAGAGGCGTAGCCGTTGGAGACATACGGATTACTTTATTATTAGTATTAATTGCTTCTATATTCTGATATTCTTAAAACTAATATTACACTTTAAAAATATAATAAGCGTACAATCAAAATGGAAACTGTTAAAACTTTTAGATCGCTTTAATATTAAATCACAAAAATTAACATTTGTTTACATCTTATTTCATAATCAGATAATTTTAATAAATTCAGATACTTTACACGATAAAAAACACTACAGAAAACTTATTTTTAGTACGCGTTTGATTACAGTACGATGGGTTGACTTCTGGTACTGTCTAAGCCACTGATACAAACATTAGATTTTGTGATTAGGTAATGTCTACTCATTTCTCGCAGTTCCGTTCATAATCAGAGTAGACAACTGAAGGAATAGGTAATCAATCTTTTAGGAGCAGCTAAACTAACTTATTTTGGTTCTTCGCAGAGCAAAAAAAAAGAAGTCATCCTTGAGTTAACATTTGCCAGCAATGGTTATAAACGAAACGGCAAACGCAAAAATCAGGTCAAATCTAGTGAAAACTGAGCGCAATTCTTCTTTATTTCACATTCCTTTGCCGAACGCAACACCAAATAGTGACATCTTTACCAGCGATGGAATTCCTTATATTAAATTTATTGGTAACTATAGAGACCGTTGTGTTGCGTAGTGTAGTAAGCAAAGTGTCTTCACAACAAAAAATGTCCCCTTTTTACGCCAATAAAGGACAAACTCTTAACTTTTTATCTAAGAGTTATAGGCGAGACAAGAAGAGAGAACTAGAAAGAAATAGGAGAGAGAGAGAGAGAGAGAGAGAGAGATGCGAGGAGAAAGAGCAGCACAAAAATAAGTCTTTTAAGACCTTTCATAACTGAGGGCCACTTCAGAGTTAGAAGTATTGGAAACTTACTTGACATGTGAACCATGAGAAAAATGAATTACACTAAATTTGTTTTACCAATATATATAAATAAATCAACTGAACGATTGGATTATGTTAAAAACTCGTTCCCATCTTCTTTTTTGTTGTATATTATATGCTTTGGTGGTTTGTCACAAAGATGGATATCATTAATTTAAATTAGTAATTCTTTATTGCTTTTTCGGTTCATAAATTGATTCCACCAAAAAACAATTAATTTCCTATAAGATAAAACTTTTTATGCCCATCAATAAGAAAATATTTAGTTTCGGTATTTTTGCAATCAATTTTTATTTGCGAATATATTACTTTTTATGTAGAGAAAAATTTTAAAAAACGTATTGCTAAATTCGATCGAAGGCGATCAAAGTGTAATTTTTGGCAAAGTTTTTCCAACAAAAAAAATCAAAGATAAGCCGTCAAAGCTAATGATAAGTCCGCTATAAAATAAACTTTCTATTTTAACTGTTATCCCAGCGTAAACAAGAACGAGCGTACAGCTGAGTTCGCATCAATTTAGCTTCGTTTTTATTGCTATTTATTAGTTTGTTTTTATTTCCACAATCATGTGCAACAAAAAAAATAATCTTTCGTAGTCCAAAACAATCTAAACTAAGAAAAATTTTTGTGTGCCTAACCGAGAGTTTGGTTAATATAAATTCTAGCGTAAACATTGACCAGAAACGAAATCAAACTTGAAAATGTAACTATACATTGACAGACATTATTTTCAATTTCATCAAATTCAAGCAAAACTTAAATTGGAGAAAAACATTACAAATTTGGAAAATCAAAAACTTTTCAGCAAAAAAAAGTAATGAGATAAAAAAAATCGCCAAAACTCAATAAAATTCGAAATCATGGCGCAATAAATACACTATTTTATACCAGTTGAGAATATAAGTTGAAGAATTCATTTTTTGCGAAAACACTAACAAAACTCTTTTTTCATCGCAAGATAAAAACGCCGCCAAAAATAAAGCGTTGATGAGAATCAATCAAAAAATACATAAAAAAAAGCTAAAAAACTTGCTGAAGAAAAACCTCGACTCTCGCTCGCTATATTAAAGGTAATAAATCATTTTTTCGTGTTTGTTTATCTCTGTTAAACATTATGAAAGAGCGAGAAAAACCTTTTTTTTCGTGGCAGTTAAAAAACTATATACAATATATTATCGTATAAACACTGTATAATATCATCTCTAAGTTGCAATAATATCACTCGCACATACACATATACCATATATACACAAATAATTTCACCATAAAAAAACATAAAAATCAAGAGCTGCTATATTTTAAACATATGTTTTAATACTGCCCGAGAGAACGTGTAGTGTTTAACGTTTGTATATATGTGCGCGTAAAATATAGTTAACCTTATATTTTCGTATTACCACACAATCATTCGCTAAGTTTAGTGGAAAAGCAACAAAAAATAGAAGAAATAAAAAAAGAGGAGCGAAAAAAAGAGAAAATATGCTAAACCAGAAGAAAAGAAGTGTGTGATAAGAGAAAATTTACATTCCGGTGGTAAACCGCTAGTGATTCACTTTAATTCACGAGTCTGTTTGCTTTTAAATCCCTAAGAAAATAACTCTTCCTATTGTTAAGAGTGGAATGAATGAAAATATCAAATTGAATACTAAATTCTTTTTCCTAAACTATTTTTTTATATATTATTGATGCCATTTCGACTGCAGCGAGTGAGAAAAGTTTGCCCTTTTTTATGGTATATTTGTTCAAATGCGAAAAAATATACAATAAGAAAATTTCTTTTTCACCGTAAAAAGTGCAGCAACAACGCTATTCAGTGACTGTGTTTTGTGGTCGGCTTTAGAATATTATTGATTATATATCAACATATTTACATTAAGCACTTCTTGACAAATACTTAAGTGCTCTGGTTTAGTGAACAGAGAAAATCTTTATTCATGATTCAGAGCTGTGAGAGTAAAGCTGCGGCATAGAAAACTAGGTTATATAAATTGTGATATAAATGTCGAAAAATTTTTAGGCTATAAATTGTGGTAAAATTTTGTGCATACTCTGTATTCACAAATAATATGTTCAACTTATTATATTAAGGTCACTGTGTAAGCGATATTCGTTTTTATTTACTTTATGCCAGAGATAAAAACAACCGGAAATTTGGCAGATAGTCTATATCTAAATATTTGTAATGAGCCAGAAATAATTATAGCGGACAGTTCTAGATTTCTCAATACTGGATAATTTTTAGTATTAAACAAAATAATATTTAACAATGCAAATATTCAAAATATGTTTCCAAATATTCGCGATCGATGTTTAGTTTCGATTGTCTTTATAGATCAGTTTTACCAAAATATAATCATACATCCTATTTGAGCGAACTTATAAATCAGTCACGATTTGAGCAAAATTGTTCGAAATGTAAAAAACTGAAACATTGAATATTAAACATTAGAGATGCGATTGAACACAAACAAGTATATAAAATGTTAGGCCATGAAACCAAGTGTTCAAAGATTGGCGCGCGGTCACCGGTTTAGGGAGAGCTGGACATATCCCTTGTTAATAGACAAGATATCGGGAGTAGAACATGAGTAAACAAGCTAAAGCAGTGATGAATTGGCTCATCCGTCATCAACAGTTTTACGCTTTTTTCCGAAGCACTAAACTTAAAAACGGGAAAAAATCTAAGGATAATAATAGGGCACAGAATTAGTTTGATTTATTATAACAAACTGAAATTACAATTGCATGATAAAACACGAACATCATTGAATCGTAAATGTTATATATCATATAAAGTGATCCAAAAAATAACATTAAACGTATACTAGAATGCTATACTGAAATGAAAGTGATTTTTTTGCCCCAAAAGCTCCCAAAGGGGTTTAAATCAAAAGAAAAAAATCGGATAAAACTTTGAAATATGTCATCCGCGAGTCATAACTACTGTTAGCGTCCACTAAGCAAACAAAGGCAAGAGAAGCACTCTATGCCAGAGATAAAAACAACAGGAAAAGTTTGACAGATATTAAATAAACTTTTTTTTGAGAAATACTATATGTCATGAAGGCTATGGTCAAAATTTTTCAATTATAAAATATTAGATAAAACCCCGAAATAAACGTTAAATTTTAACCATATATTAACTTAATTTATTACGGTTTTGGCTGAGAACATAAGATTCATTTTTTTAATTTTAATGCATGAAGAATTTTGGTGGAATCTAACCCATCGCAAAAAAATTGAATCGTTATTTTTTCATCCAACTCGTTAATTTTTATCTCACTCCTTTGTGCCTCTAGAGAATATCAAAAATTCAATATTTTAAGAGCTCCATCGAGTGATAATGATAAAATCGAAACCTTTCCAGCGATATCTTGAACAAAAATCAAAGATTTCGACTGGCATTTAACACAAGCAAACAGTGTAAAATGTACTTTTTAAATGGATAGATAAAAAAACTGCGCTTTGATTAATGTGTTTTTAATGTGTAGTACACATCCTTCTCCGCACCGAAATCATTCGCTCACTAACTTATCTCAGATTTACTTTGTCTTAAAAATTAATGTTTAATGTGCCATCAATAGACTGTGCTAATACATCTCGTTTATGTTCGGGTGAGGTTTATCTTCATTAAATTAGTTGTAGGTATTTGTGCGCAATGTGTCTCCTAAGACAAACACAAATAACAGAAAAAACGAGAGGAACTGTTTTACGATAACCAAAAGTAAAAACATCAAACACACACAAAACAACAAAAGCATCGGTAAAACTATTATCGACTACTTAAACCTATATGTGCAATAAAAGCGCTCCAAAAAAACGACGAGTATCTTTACTAACCCTAAAAACCTCTTGCGGCACATAAGAAAATAGATAAGCTGGCGATGAGGCATAAAAATATGCGACACGAACCATGAGGTTATTTAGCTTAACTGGTTTATTCTTTTCCTAACACAGTGTATAGCTATTGTTACCATTTTTTGGACGATCTGTTGCCGCTATGAATAAGTGGTATAGATATATGTTATACGCAGAAAAAGAACGAACTCTGAAAGAATTGACTGATAAATGCGTTTCCACTTGTGAGCCGATGATGATCGAGATGATGGGAGACAGGAAAGAAATAAGAGAAGCGCGTGGATTGGGCTATAAGAACGGAAATTCGGGCAAACAATGGTTGAGCAGCAAAAAGAAAAGATATGCCAATTCAGATGCTAAGCAGACGTAAATATTCTCACATTTTCATTCAGTGAATGGTGAATATCGAGTAAATATAAACTTACTCTTTACACATCTCTTCATATATATTTCTTAAAGGTTTTCTTTTTATTTTCGCTCGCGTTTCCCATTCGATCGATCACTGCAAACAAGAATAAGATATCCGAAAGAAAGAGATATATAAATATATGTAGATAAAGTAATCGGCGAAATATGAGCGCAAAAAGAAAACGTCTTCATTTCGCTAGGAAATCAAAAAAGAAATTAGATGTTTACTTTGGCTGACATTTTTTTAATTAAAAGTCAAACAGAGGGGAAAAAATTTCTATATGTAAATGAAACCCGGATTTTTTGTTTCCACTCTCTTTCTTTTATCATTTCATATTTTTGATTTACATTAGTGCCAGAAATATCTTTCCAGTTGCCAAACACTCACATAATTAAATAAACCAATAGTTATATATATATATATAATATACCGAATATTCAGTGAATTAAATTCTTTTGTACAACAAATTTACACGGTTTATGGCTAGGAATAACACTTAGTTCACTGTCTGCGCGCAAGAGATAGTGAAAAGCAATACATAATATACAGGAATAAAGAGGAAGCGCATCTGCTCTGCTGAAGGTATCATATATATAAGCGTATGACTTACACGTAAGTTAAGATATACCTTAACATTTATCTCATCTCATCTCATGTCATCGAGTGATAGGGAAAGAGAGAAAAAAAGAAAAACAATGTTAGTTTGGAATGAGATGAGAATCCATTTGGAAATACATATAACTTATATAAATCCTTAACTTACATGACTAGGATTTTCGCAGATATATATCTGTTTTACTCTGACAGTACACCCCAAACACACAACAACGGCGACACATATATACAGTGCTATTGGTGTTGTGTCACTGAGATATCGATTTGCAATGTTATCTCATTCCGGGGGCGAAAAAAACGAGAGAAAAAAGTTAGCCGTAAAGAAGTAGAAGAAAAAAGTAATTCATTTGCTATTTGGAAAAATAGTATTATATTTCCAAGTCATCAAACGATATGATAAACCATATCAACCAACGATAGAAAACGCGAGAAAAAGGAAAAAAAGTTATACATTAAACTTTCAAAGTAGAACGCTATTCTATTAGGTTTTTATTGACATTTAAATAAGAATTGGTTTTGCGTTCGCAATATATTTCGTGCGCAAAAACGAGAATAAGTAAAGCTTATGGATTTGTATTCTTAATGTGTCATAAGAATACATGGATACTTGCATAGGGTTTTTGATATATAACATTATCCTCGAATCTAAAATCTGATTTATCTCGTCATGTATAATAAATCGAAAATATTTCAGCCTAAAGCTAACAACAGTAAAAAACGGATTTAGGAGTTTTACGTTATGCTATCGTATTCATAATTACGTACACGCAAAAGTATACAACACTTTCCTGCAAAAGTAATAAGGGTTTGAACCTAAAAAATATAATAAAAATTTTAAGCGCATTTTTATTGTTTTTGTTCGGTAACATAAATTTGACACTTCTAAACATTAATATATCGCGTAAAATTGTAAAATTATTCACGCATCGAAAAACAAAAAAACCCATTATTTTGTACAAACGAAGAGACAATAAAAAAATTAGAGTTCATGGACATCTCTTTAAGCAAATAAAAATATGTTCGAGCAAAAAAAAAATAATAAAAAGAAAGAAAGAAAGGAACTAATATTCACTACGAAAGAAAATACACACACATTCGCACACAAAAAATGTCATTTACCGCCCAAAGCAAAATAAGAATACTTAAAAGCATGCACCTTTCCTAGCAATGTATATATATTGTCTTAAAAGAACTTAGCTGCTACAACACATCTCCATTATACTTAAACAGTCAATTTTAGAAATAGCGGTGGTGTTTCGAGTTAAATTGTTAAGCACTTCGCGTTACAGCATATCAGCCGAAAGAGTGAAGAGTGAAATGACAAGTAAATGACACGCGTTGTTAAAAATGAACTGTGTTTCAAAAACAGGTGACAGACAACTTGAGGCCATATATATATGTTAAACAGACCGAACGTAATATATTGAATTTTCCAGCGAAATAAAAAGAATCCTTTCTTTTTTATGCATGTTTTTGTTGCGCTTTCGCTAAATGTATTATAATAGTTTTGGTTCGCGAAATAAGCGCATATTTTTTATCTATAAATCCGAAATCTATTTGAATATATAGATATTTGCATGTTTATAAACTATACCGTTGAGTATTACTGTTTATTTTGTTGTATCGGTTTTTTATTTGAAAAATGGTAGTTTAAAAGATCTTTAAGACAGGGATTTTCTTTAGTTTTCTCAGATTTATTTATTTTTTTGTAGGCAACCATACGAAAAAATCGCAACAAAAAAAATTTAAATAACAATTTAGTAAAACAAATATTCAGTTACAGTAAAATAAAAGAAATATCATTTCGCAAAAGCTTGAGCACAAGCGCTTAACAATTTAGTATATCTGCTATTCAATGATAACAATTTTCGTGGAATGTGTTGCGTGTATTTGTGCACACATACGCACATAAAAAAACAATCCTACTATTATAGTACGATATTAAATCAATATTAAATAATAATACGATTAAATAGAAAATTACACGCTAATCGAAAATAAAGGTCACTCTAATAATACAGTATCGCTAGCTTTTCTCCCTCAATCAGTCTGGCGATCACTATCGGTAAACATGGACATTGCAGACAATCGTCACAAACATTCAAAGTTTATACGCGGGCATCAAATAGAGAAAGAAATGCGTTTTTATCGAGGACTAAAACTTTTCTATACTGATCTACGAGTAAATATTTGTCACATACACGCACAACAAAACAAAAAAAAATTTTGGGCAAAAGAAGTATTGATAGCGAGGTAAAAATAACAAAATTAGATAAATATTTTCTAAAATGTAATTGAATTTCATCGGTGATTGCGCGATATTTATTTATTTATTTTTTATTTCTTGGCTGAGACGAAGAACTCCACTGTTGGAGATCACTGATAGAGTTTATCTGATTTTTAGAGTTCACGTCACGTATGATTGGAAAATAGCGGAGACGCGTCAGAAACATACAAGTTTATCGTTCTCTGCGCTAATAATGGAAATTAAATTGAGCTCAATATGTGGTATCGAACGAGACACACATTCACTGCGAGTTTAATTTGGACGCAGTCTGCAACAAATCACCGATTGGTTAATCAATTTGGTGGTCAATCGCCATCGCATCACCAGAATTTTGATTAAGCGTCGCAATGAAAACTTTTATTTTACCTCTCGTTTAGTTCGCATTTTTTGCAATAAATTATGCGTTCGCAATGCTACCGAGTAATTGTGTGCTGCAATACAATTAACAAATGAATAATTGGTGACACTATTGAAATTTCTTAGTCTTAAAGTTTCTTATTTTTTTGGGTTAATTCTTAAGTTTCAAATATCGAAATATCGATAAGAAACGCAATAACCGAACAATTTTTTTTATTAAATTAAACTATTCAATTTAATTCGGAATTGGGTAACGATTCTAGTATCGTACATAGACCACCATTCCGTACGGTATAATAATGTTAATGCAAAGCCACAAAAACGTTTTCCCAATAATATAGAAGTCATTACTCTTTCACTTATAAACAGTAATCATTAGATTTTTTTTGTTGTTATTTGCGGTCAATAAAGAAGTGCTCATTCAATCTCAATCAACAGCGAATTAGTGGCAGTGAGTGATCTGCAACTGGCATCAAATGGCGTCACAATTATCGAAAAAACTAAATTGCTTGCCACTGCATCACGGACTCACAAAACAATCCTTGTCTATTCATAAGCGCTATTGTAAATATAGTTTAAGGAAAGGGTGCGGACAATACCCGAGTGCGTACCTTACATGAGAATTAAGGATTTATTATTTTTTAATTTGTAATTTTTTTGTTATAATTAAAAACAATTAAAATAGACTAATATTTTTCATTTATTTAAACGAATTTATGTTTTAAAAAATAACGTCAAAATATCCCGAATATCCCGAAAACTTTAACAACATTAACAACTTTAACAATATCCCAACAACAACAAACTTGCCATCGAAGAAATTTAAGTAATCCGCATTATTTTTGATATTAATTTTTCCTTTCAGCAACGATAATAATCTTAGTCTAAAAATATATTATTTGACAAATTCTTTGCTATCCTTTTTTTACGCTGAAAAGCTGCAGCGAAAAAAGTAATCACACAGTTTGTTCTTCCCAGTTATCGAAACCATTATACAAGTCATTGCATAGCTTTATAGTTTTATATCTGTATAACATATTATTTATAGCTTTGAGAATCAGATACACTTTTTTGTGGCACACAATTCTTCTTCAGCTCATACGAGTGTTAATAATCATTTTACATCAGCAAACCGAATGCTGGAATGCGTTTTTCGCTTTGAACAAAATTTTTTTATTATTTTCTTCCATCATTATTTTTATATAGTTTTTTCCTGACTGCTGACAATAAAACCTATAAATTTTCTGTTACTTAAACTTATTATTATAGTGAATATCATTTGTTTCAGTTTAAAAAGAATTTTTCTTTGCCCCCCGTTTTTCGTTATAAATCATTTTTTATAAATAATGGGCTAATATTACGAACACATACTTCTCTCTTCTTTTAATAATACAAGCGCTGGTGAAATCTAACTTCAACTCAAAACGGTTAAATTTTTATGTTAACCGAGGAAATAATTTTCTCTATACTGTTATATATATGGAAACCAAGTTAAAGATTTTTTCCTGCCCCCAAAAAAGCAATTATTCTTCGTTTTTCTCTTTTTATGATGTGCACACACACACATACACATACACATACGCATTCAGCCCTTTGTATAATAATAACAACGTTTTAACCAAATAGAATGACCAATAACGACAAAAATACCACATGAAAAAAGCAAAGAAAAAATTGATGGCAATAAATGCCTCTTATTTGATCATTAATGCCGTTTGTTTGGTATCAACAAAAATTCACTGCGTTTTTTGACGTTAAAAGTAAAGCAAAACATAAGATGAAAGACAAAATTAGAGTGCAGTGTATGTCAGTCGCAGAGATTGAAAAAAATAAGGAAAACTTTTTTTCTCTCATTTTCTCTCTCCTTTTTTTACTGCACAAATCAAAGACCAATTTTTTTATCCATTGACATGATTTCTGTATAGAGAAAGATGTGTTCTTTCTTAGAGAGCGAGAGTGAAAATTATAAGTGAAGTGCGATGAAAGATATTCGCGCGCGATATATATCCATCTCTCTCTGTCTGTATGGTTTACTACGATAATCTACTACACTATGTTTCTAAAATTACATTTTTTCCCCGATGCACGAGTGAAAAGGCAGCGTAAATGTATCGCAGCATTTGAAAAATTAATTTCGTCAAGAATTTTGTCGATGAGTTATGCGGTGTTGGTGTGTATGTGTTTATTGAAACGCATTTATTAAAAAAACGCACAAAAATTTTCTATATAAGTAAAATAAACATAACGGTTGAATACTAATAAATTACTTTTTTCTCTCAGAATTCATCGCCTTTAAAATAAGGCGAACACATACATACGCGCACAGAGTTTCGCTTTGATACGCGGCATATCATTGAAACTTAGAATTCAGTTCTTAGCAGTCAAAAAGAATATTATTTAAAAGAATCTGTTGAATTGGAGTTGAAAACCCAGCGTTAAACCGAAAAAAGCTGTTCGCCATCTATAGACACTTATCTATTTGAAAAGAGAAGACTCGCTTTTCAACAGTTTTTTTCCCATCTCTTTTGCTCTTTTTCGTAGACTGCACTCTTTATTTTGCGCACAAAATATTTGCAATTGAAAAATTCCTTGAGATAGTAAAAAAAATTTCAGTTTTTTCTCTTTCTGTTGATACGAAGAAAATTTTCGGCAAAAATCTTACAGTCAAGTCTCGCAATCTTTATTCGCTTATTTTATAGTAATTGACTTTTAATGCTGAATATAGAGAAGTAATGATTGAAAGCTATGATAGAAAGACATAAATCTATGAAAAATAATTCAAACAATTAAATTATTGAAGACATGTAATATATATTTTGGGAAATTTTGGGTAGCATTGCGTGAAAATTAGCACATGAAAAATTATTCGACAATATATATATATATATTCCGATTAATACATTATTCATAATACTATTCCATAGTTTTTTGTTATTTTTTAGCCAAAATATTATGTAAAAAATTGTTTTGTTGCACATTAATTAAATAAAAAAGGAAGTAATAGCGTTCGCTGTTGTTCACGAAACCAAAATTCGTTCGTAACGCACAGACAGAGAACACTGTTAAAGCGTATGGATGCGTGAAATATTGATGATACTGTAGAGCAAAAGAATTGTTGCCGTTTTCAGAGTTTCATAACAATACATAACGATAGTCACTAAAAGCTAAACAGTGAAACGTTATGGTAATCGATCTTTTACTTTAAACAATTTATTATCATATAATAGAAAAATATATGAATAAATTCATTCCGCTATTTTTAGCTATATTTGCTGACGAGAGAGAGAGAGAGAGAGAGCGAGAGAGAGAGAGAGAGAGAGAGAGAATTAGTGTAAAGTTTTAAAAATATTTCCTAACGAATAGCATATCCTCAAATTTTTAGTTGTTATTGTACATGTTGTATACACGCTGTATGTATTTTATTTTACAGTACAGATAGATAACAATAAACCATTAAAATAATGTTATGCCACTTATTTAAATCTGTTTGTATAACAATGTTGCGAATGATTCTGCGAGTTTAAATATTAATTAAACACAAGAGGAAATTTTGTTGTTACGGAGGTTCTATTTTAGATTATGTTTATAATATTTCATGTAATAATAAATAGACCGTAAGCGATACCATATAATGTTTTTCTAGAGACGTATTATCATTAGAAGATGAGAAATTGTATGAAAGCTAAAAATTCGTACAAATGTATGAAAAGGATAATTAATTATTTACGGAATAAAACCGTACATTTTAACTTAAAAAAGCAAAATAAAAAAATTTAATTAAATCTTTATGCAAATTTTTAATTATGGTTTTATTATAATTAGCGAATAGAATATTTAATTTCATGCAAAAATAATCGAATTAAGCGTCAAAATCTACGAAATAATCAAAAATATAAAGCACACATTCATAAAAAACATTGTTGTAAATCGTTAAAAAATATATTTCAAATTTAAATATTAACTGTGCACATAAATTTATTGTTATTTAGTGCGCTCGTTTTACAACAAAATTGATCGTGTGCTGGTATATATTTTTTAATATAATGTAACGCGATCTAAGAGCGTTCCGAATAAATTTAATCAAATGATATTTGAGATTTTATAAATTATCTTTGGAATTTTTAAGTACACGAACTCAAAATTATATTTCTTGTTTTTGCAGTGGAACATAGAAAAAAAGATTATTTTTAGAATCTTATTTTTCCCATATAAAACTGTGGTCGCCATCAATTCGGGTGATTAATCTCGGATGCATACAAATGTTTCGAAAATAGCTCTTCCAAATAATTATTTCCTCTTATTTTAAAGAAAATGACCGGCAAATCATTGGTTCCTCGAAAAACATGTTTAGCCAGACAGCAATTATTTATGCGACAGATGTGAGCGCGAGCGCGAGCCAACAATGTTGTAATCCATTTATTTAGACAATTTTTCGTGAAGAACTAAAAATTCTAATCAAAAGTTTTGGAAAAGAAATGCGCTCTGCTTTTCGTGAAGTATAAATCTAAACACGATTTTATCGATCGTGAAATAGCGAACGGTTTTGTATTATCGCGCAGTCGATAACAATATGAATGAAGTGCAACACAACCTGATGAGGTGCACAATAGAAAGCACACCTTAACAATGGAACACTAAAAACGATATTTTAAAAAGACAAGCATCGTTTTGAAACCAATGTAGAAGTAATAGGGATTTTTTTTTTCGTTAAACGATTAGTTTGCGCAGTAAAACTTTAGAAAAGTTTTTTAATTTACCAAAACATTTAATGCATGACATAGTTTTGCATCAGTACTGTAATTAAAGATTCCATACATATTCTTAGCAATCATTCATTCAGTAATTACTGGCATTAATTTCACTCTCGACTCATTCCGCGTTTGACAAACTTAAGCTCATGGATTCGAAATGTCCGCAAACATCTCACCACACACATACATACATACATACATAGTGTCTGCGCAAGCAATGGTAAAGCAAAACAAAAAAAACTTGAATCAAAGATTTAATTTTGCCAACCGGTATTACGATAAAATGTAAACTAATTTAAAATAACTGGTCTTCAAGCCTTAATCGTCATTACTCTTACCTCGCATACTGTTATGTATGGTTGGTTGTCGCGCAGTGATCGATATTCTGTGCGCGTTTCCTGTAATTCAATAATAGTACAGACAGTGAATTTTTTCAATTAATTATTTTTCCCAGTGATATTTGTCTAAGAAATAAAGTATTGAATTTTTTGGTTAGAATAGTGAAAGCGCACTTTTTATACATTAACGATTTTGATCACTGATTCAAACGTATTAGCTTTTTTTCGCCTTTTGATATTAAACGCGAGTAATTGAACCAAAAATAATAAATGACTCGGAATAGAAGCGCAAACCGAGAAGAGAGTGCCGTATAATATTAGATATCTATACATAACTTAAAACGAATGCTAATAGAGTTTTGTCTCGATTTAACTTTAAAAAACTCTTTTAAGTAACGACTTCTAAACGAATAGAATAAAAATTTTTCGTTCGCTTACAAGTTATTCGTCTTGTACTACATATCTTTTTTTGGCCCTTAAATTAAACTTTTAGATTTCACTTTCTCTGCTCTAATAATTTCTTGAGCAAAAAAAGAGAAAATCACACTTTACTAGCAGTATTGTGCGCGAGAGTGCGAGAGAGAGAGAGAGAGAGAGGCATAAATCAGTTTATTCAGTATCTCTCGCAACACTCTTTACCCAAAGAGTAAAATAATAATAAATATACAGAGAAAAAAATTGCTCATTGCGATTCAGAAGCGGTGAAATATATCATACATAGTCAAAAATGTAAAACGACCCGAGAATAAGATTTGTTGTGTGTTTGGTTGCGATGAAAACGATGACTCGATTTGACACAACGCACACATATACGAAATGTTTGGGTTCAATTTAAAATATATATGGCAGTGCATGTCAGGTTATATAACCTCATTTGTAATCCTATCTTCCTTTCTTTCTTATTCATTATTTATTTTTCTGTGTCTCTCGCTGTGCAAACTTTCCATTTGACATCGTTTACAAACTCCGTATACATATATATATACGGCACACGAATACCAGATATCTATCGCTAACATGTTAGATATATTTATTCTGTAATATTTTCCATTCGCGCAAACATATTTTTGGTGACTTTAATTTATCGTTTTTTTAACACGAAAAATGTTTTCGTTTTAATAGAATAAATTCATTTAATTTTAGTAATTAATCAATAGTATTCGTCGCCGACAAGTCATTACCTGATGCTGGAAATAAATGTTTTAATTAAAATTTATTAAAACGACAGAATAAATGTCTATATGAAAAGTTGAATATTTCATAACTCTGCGCGGGTCTCTCTCTCTCTCTTTCTTTTTTTGTTTACTTTATGCTTTATGAAAAACTGAAAACTATATCAAATTTTGATATTGGTTTTTTTATCCTCTGCTACGCGTATTTTAAATAGAAAATCGGAGTTGAACTGCAGAATAATGTGAAATATTAGAATGAGCACATTTGAAGCTTTTTAATTTATGTTAAAAAAGATGTTCGAGTGTACGTTATATAAATATGGTAAAAACAAATTAAAGTACGTATTTTCAAAAACTTATTAAGTATTTGATTCAACGCTTTTGAAATAAGGTTCTAGTTTTTTATTAATAAAAAGCTAAACTATTAAGCATTTTCATGTCTAATAATGGTTTATTGAAATTTTTAAAAACTTTATTAATAATGCAAATAATAGTGCGATAACAGTATTAAAGGAATCGTTTTAGTGTAACAAAACACTATTCTGAGATGACATATGCAACAGAATTCGTTTAACAAACAACCAAAAAAACATAAAATAAAATAAAATAATGCGTTTGTTTGAAAAGTGCGTCACATGTTAATCAGGCCTGAATGAACTCGCAAACACGCTTTGCTGCATCAATAATAGAGCATCTTTTGTATAGCAGATGTTACTCCCTGTGAAAGAGGATAGCGCTATGCTTATTAGGGATTGCATTTGAGCTAAAATATTCACAGCTCTCTCGTTTCCAATCTTTGTGTTTGCGCCCGCCATTCGATCATATAGCGATCTGTTTTATTTTTCTTGCGAAAATTTTTGCCGAGTTAGTGAAAAAAAAATTAAACGAGTAAAAACAATGCTCACTGAGTTAGTAGCTTAACCCGTTTATTTTGCTTACGAGCGATTAATTAATTTGTTTTCATAGCTATTTTTTTAAATTAAGCAAATAACCGAATTAATCTGAATATATTAATAATGGATGGCGTTTGTTTGCAGAGTGGGAAAGATAAAACTTGGTGGGCTTTTTAAGCGGAAAAATCTGCCGTAAGGATTATTGGTCAGCTTAGGCAGCTGTGAAAATACGGCGCAAACATATGGGGATTAGAGAAAATTTGAGAGATAGACAACAAATATATTGTTAGTTAAAAACTGATCGAAATCAATAAATTTTCTGAGTTTCTATTTATAAATTATTCACTAGTTTTTACTAGTATTATTCAATGAATCAGTCAATTATTGCAGTAAGTTATTGATTATGTAATAAATTTTAACAGCTCAGCGCATAAATCATACGAATTGAATATCGTAGTAATAAATATCATCGAAAAGCATTGCATCCATACGTCTTTGGCTTTCATCGCTTTGTCTTTCATTATCCTATGCTATTTGTATTATAAATACCGTAATGTCACACACATCACGTACTATGTTATCCCATTTCGCCTCGTCTCTCGTTTTGTCAATTAATTCTGTCACATTTATTTCATCGGTATTTAAATGAAAAAGAAAATTAAAATTCTACCAAATCGAAATTTTAAACTAATATATATGTGTCAATATAAATTCCAATGCGTTCTTTCTTCCCATTTCTCATAATTACAACTCTAGAAAACTTTTCAGTTATAGTTATGGCAAAAATTAAAATTAAGTTATAAAACACAATTTTATCAAAAACCAATACATCGTCACATTCATGAAATCGTAGGTTAATGCATCATTATCCAAAAAAAAATTAGATTTCAACCTATGATTTTATGATGCGAAATCCTTTATTAATACAAGAAATCTGTGAAATTCCTTTATTGCATAAAACTGTGTACAAACGTACGGATAGACGGACGGACATAGTCAAAAGCAAACCTTTACTTTTTAGTCTAAAAGTGAGCTAAAAAGTTAATTAAAAAACGCTCATTTTTATTATTTTCTCATTAAAAGTTCTATCATTTCAATACAAATCACTGTATAAGTTCAAGAGTCAAACATTTTAACTTAATATATAATTCGAATGTTCGCTTATTTTACTATTTGCGGTGTATCAGCACAGCATTCACATATACTACGCTATTCATTCCGAATTTATTCAATTATTTATTCACTACCAAATAGGGCTTATACTGTACAGCTTCTGTATTTGGCTAAATAGGACTTTGCAAACTAAGAGTCGAAGAATAAAAGGTCAGCACATAAGAATAAGTTATTGATGGCTAAAGATGCGCCAACTAATTGTTAACTGACTACATTTTGATTATTAGTAACACATGTGCGCCAATGCTATTATCATTATTATAGCGTTCATATCTCTTATAATTTGATGAGTTGGATAACTGTATTCCATTATTACTGTTCTTTCCGTCATGTCAAATATATTTGGGGCTGAAATGAACGGAAAAGAGTAGGAGAGAAAAGTCGATACCGAATATGGTGTATAATGTTCGCTGCTATTACTTCATATAAAATTTCAATATGGCTTTTTATAACTTAAATAACTTATTACAAGTTATTATTATTATATTTTTTTTGGGTACAGAACTGAACATTAAATTTATTGAATTTCAATAATAGCGTCTGCTGGCAGAAAAACTTTTCAGCGTCTGAACGGTTAAGTGAGTTTTATTTTGTTTTTTTAAGTGAGTGGCAATTTATTAGATGAACATATTTTCGGAAAAATAATCTTTTTTTATTGATTTTCGAGATTAGATAAAAACTTACTTTTTTTTGGGTAACTTAGCATTTTTAATGAACAGCTATGTAAGGAAGTGGTTTTTTAGGTTCAGTGGCAATAATGCTTTTCCTTTACTTTAAGCTTGGAAAACATAATTAACAAAAATGTTTTTTTTGGTTCGCTATATACACCATATGAAAAATGTATTATTTTTGAAATTGGTAATTTTATCTCTTGCTGCAGCAAAATAAAAAAATAAGAAGAAGAAAAATTGTTGAGTTCTATTCATATTATGAGCCAATAAATTATTTTCAATCCTAACAAAGAATTTTAGCCAACATAGATAAATCTTTTTTTTTTTGGTCTGTATACCAACTCGAGTAAAAGTAATAACTTTTTTTTATTTAATATACTATTTATTCTGGGCGTTTGCGTTGGTTTTAATTTAAGGTATTAAATTAAAAAATCGTTTAGATAAGCAGTAGTAATAACAAAAAAAATAAGTTTTTTGATGGTAATATTACCGTTACTCAATTCAATTCTATCAATTCAATTTTATTTGCGAGTTTATTTATTTTCAAAGATAAATAAATAAATATATAGTTATATATTTATTTTATTATCGTTTCCCGCGATATTGATTTTAATAAACATATATATATAAATTTTATATACCGTATATTTATTCGGACCGCACTTATTATTATTACTTCTACCAGACGAACATCACATCACGTTTAGCTTGTATAATATTAACGCATTCAATAAACGGTTTTATGCGCTCGTGTGCTCGTCCTTTAACTGGCAAAAAATAATCTATTATACTATCTTTTATGCAATCAACAAAAACCCTATGCCCATGGATGATGTGTTTTTAGCCAGAAGTTATTTTGATTCAGGAAAATATATTCCGAACTTAAGTTCGCTTATGATAACGTTTTATTGCCGGTAACTGTTGGGCGGTTTTACAGTGATATGTTGAGCGACATATAACTTATTCTTCGCTGAAATAAATATTATCTGAAAGAATTTTCATTTTTTTGCGCAAAGGAAAAAAATTAGACGATAATAAAATATGCAAGTATTGGATCACATAACTTATATGTTCTCATCGATCACACAATACAGCTCTAAATTACATTTTCTATTCTTTACGCCTAAAAATATGTTTAGAAATAAATGTCTTTTGTTCCGTGAATAGTAAAGCATTTCAGCATTTTGTACGAACATTAGATTTAATATTTGAAAATTCCTTAATACATTTTTCAAAACTATTTTTGCTCCAAAAAAGAGTAGTGGAGTTCAAAATTTTGTGTCTAAGATTGACGCGTTTTATGTTTTTTCATTTACTGCAGTTTTCGATGCTCTATTATTCATAATTCGTAGAAAAATAAAGAATAAATTTAAAGGACTGTAGTTTTTTTCTGTTTTTAAGAGTTAATTAAATCATGGACGATATTCAAACATATAACACATGTTTGAAAATTTATACCTCATTTTTATTTCGTCATAAAATCAAAATCAGAATAGAAATAATATTTTTATACAGTATTTTAAAATACCAATGCCAAGTACATTATTATTTTTAGTGTTCTATTGCCTATATTGTTGAAACAGAATAAACTGTATTTTATACAGAGAGAAATGATTCAATGACTAGAAAGCTGGAAACTCGAGTCAAAAGTTAGTGATAAGTTGAGTGTTATTGATTTCGATTTTTTCTATGTTTTCCTTTCTTTTCTATTCTTTATTCCATTCTTTCGGTCAGTGACTATTACTCTCTCTCTCTCTCTCTCTTCTCTCTCTCTCTCTCTCTCTCTCTCTCTAT
>JAQIXJ010001479.1:0-20472 GCA_034700185.1 Phthiracarus laevigatus
GAAAAATCGGGGGCCCGTTTCATAGTCTAATATACTGTAAGTTACCATAACATATGCTTTAAGTTACTATAACTCTAATTCGTGCATTGTTTACGTTATAAAGGGTGCCATAAAGGGTTAAACGGTATTTTGGGATGGATTGAGCCCTAAAAGCTAAGTCGAGAACGATGCTAATGAAAAAAGTATAGTGAAATGCTTTAGCTCTGCATCTTTAAGTGCTCGGACTACTCATTTCAGGCGTCAGCCAAAAAGTTGACCTACTTCGTTAAAGTAATCTATATATGATTTGGTATAACCTAACGCTTCTGCACTTTGTAAGTATTATATGTAAAACAGAATGTTATTTTATATGTCAGATGCATTGGTCTCTCATCACATTTAAGTTTTATTTAAGTTTTAAAAGTGCGCGGCAGTTGTGGCTCCTCTGGCCTTAGTTCACTCGCGTGCCCTTTCCTTAAAGCGTTCAAAAATAGAGCACATAAGCTATTTACTAATCTCAACTAAATATTTTAAAGCAACAATGTCTTTAAAACGCAAGCTGCAACAATACGTATGTAATAGGATACAACAACCAAAACTTTTAATAAAAATATTTAAACACAATTGTATACGCTCAACACATGTTATCGCAAATTTATAATAGTTAATGCATATTTTTTTAATAAATTTGATAAATTATTCGGCAATTTTAATTTTGGTTCCAAAGGTGCGGGACATGTACCGTCCACTCCAAAGTTAAGGTTTCTATTCTCACGAGAAAAACGCGATTATTTCCGTGCAATTATTAAAACATCAAAAAAATCTATATTCATTATAATAGTCTTAGTATTTATTAAGTCCGTAAAACGCACAAACAATGCATTATTAGAATTGTTTTAAAAGCGTAGAATATAGAACATCACTAATTGGTTTTGATGGTATAAGTTAAATTTTTTAACTGACTTTGCAAATCAGATATATGGATTTGGGTATTCCGTCCATCCGTGCACATTTTTAAAAAAATTGAAAAAAGTCAATAATTTCCCTTAATTTAACATAAAGAATTCCATTAAAAAGGCAAAAAAAATCAAAAAATAATCCGATAAATAGATAAAAATCAGCATAACCGATAAAAAATCGATAAAATTAAAAAATTAAAATCAATTGATAAAAATAAAGAAAAAGTAAAAATTGGAAAAATTTATAAAAAGTCAAAAAATTAAAAAAAAAGCTTAAAAAGTAAAAAATTAGGTTAATGAGAATTAGCCTTTTTCTTATATTAATAAGTGGTTTTTACTGATCACGTTTGTAAATTAAGGGATTTAAACCAATTTCTTGTTAATAAAGGGATTTTTAGTTCAAATGGACAAAAAATAAAGTCAAAAAGACCATGAGTAGGCCCAATCATAGGGCAAAATGAGTCACAAATTGGGTCAAAATAAGCCAAAACCAAGTCAAAATATGCAAAATTAAACAAAAAAGGCCAAACTTTAGGTGAAAAATTGAGTCGAATATGCCGCTTTTTGATATATAAAATGGATTTTCAATCTCAAAATGGCAATAAAACGTTTAAAAACTTGTCAAAATAAGTATAATATAGCAATAATGACCAAAAATCAGATTAAATTTTGAGTGGCACCTGCCGCTATTTGCTGTGATAAAAGTAATTTCATGCTCAAATTGTGAAAAAATTCGTATCAAATTGGGCAAAATTGAAGTTAAACTTATGGAATTTTCCGCTGTTTGCTATAAAAAAGTTATTTTCAGGCTCAAAATGGCAAAAAACCTAGTCAAAATGGGCAAAATTAAGTAAAATAGCCAAAATTAAGGTTTATATTTTATTTGCATCTGCCACTATTTTGCGGTTGCATATTATAGAACACATATTACTGTGGCATATGTCGTTTTATACACTACACAACTTTATAATATAAAAATAATGGAAACGAGCGACCATATACTAACTGAAACTAACTTTACAAAGTCAGATATTTTGGCCGTATCGATCTTGTTTTATAATAAAAATAAAACTTTAATAAGCGACAGAAGCTAAACAATCTAATATAAAGGCATATTTACATAAACGCCATTAACCCAACCAAACTTGAATTGTTCTTCAGCATTAGACTGGTAATTATCAAAACTTGGTGGTGTGTCATGTGGCCATAAAGTGGTTGTTGATTCCGAAGTAAAAACCGAATCTTTTCTCTCACTTTTTCTGCGAAGAAACGCTGGAAGTATACTTGATTTTCTTCTGTGGAATCTGCTTTGCTGATCATTAATTTGCAAATGAAAGCTTTTTACTGGCTTTGTTGCATTGTTAATCTCCGTGGTTGTCATTTTTATATGTTAAACAATAAATAAAAACCTATTTTATTAACAATTAACTTATTAAAATGGTTTTAACTAAATCTGTTAACATCACACGGCGAACAGGAGGTATTTTTGTAACCGCTGTTGTTTTATATTGTATTACATATGACATGCATTAAATGGTTTTACGTAAATAGTTCTGTTAAACCGCTTCTATTAATGTAAGATCATTACTATATTTTACTTCTAATAAAAATATAAAATAAATCTGTGCGTACAGGAGAGCGTAGCACTGAAAGTTTTGTCAATGAAAGCAAACTTTTAATATTAATAAAGATAACAATTATCATATCACAGAGAAAATAATAGTTTTTTAGTGCAATAATATTTTATTAGTGCTACGAGGTTATAAGAATGACGCTCGCGCTTAACACTTCAGACAATATAAAATATTACACTAGTTTAGAACCAGATTTAACCGTTTTGTCCTACTCATATATATAATAGGATATATAGTATATATATAGGATGCTAAATTAACTTTAAGTTTTCATTAAATAAGGTTTAACTCTTATAAACTGATTATATAATAATTAAACAATATTTTTAAAATCATCGAAGTTTTAAAACGATATAATTATGGCAATTAGATTTTGAATTAGCTTTAAAAGTTTCGCAATAAGTTTCGTTCCAAAATAAATGATTAATGAATACCATATTTGAAACTTTGTTAGTTTTATTGCAGTGGAATTTAATTTGGATGTATTGTACCGCAAGTGTTTGGTTGTGAAAGGATTTAATTATTTTATTTAAATTCAATTTAAGGAAACAATGCTAAAATTTAGTTAAAAAACAAATACAGTATTATTTTTATAAATAAATCTTCATTTTAGGCAATTTGTTTCCAGTTATTTAATTACTGAACTAGAAAATTCCATTATTTTTAGTAATCTTCATTAGTCACGAACATAAGGATGACACTCTGCATATGTTAATAAAATAATTTTTGATTTCTATTTTAATATTTTTAGTTCACTTTCTTATAGAAAAGTAGAGCTTATGCTTTTTACATTGTCTTTCTGTCTCATTTTGCGTGCCAGCAATTTTATATGATAAATGGATTGCTATCATAGGTTTAAAATCTACTGAAGTACTATACAGTATTGTATAGCATGAATTTAACTATGAAAAAGTAAGCTCTCTATGAATGAGTCGCTCTTGTTTTATTACTAGTTGGAACTTATTAAATCGAAATTAATAAATATTCAATATAAGTTAATCAGATAATTTTATAGTTTACTTTATTTAACAAAGTTTAAAATTATACAGTGCAAAGTTTCCAAAACAATATCAGTTACAGTTGTAGATCTTAAGAACAGTAAATAGACGCCAATTGGGCATTTTTCAAAAACCACAAAACCTCAATAGATAATTTTTTGTTCTTTTGATGTTACGTTGCTAACTTATTTAGCTTCCTATCAATTGTTTAATAAATCAGTAGTCATAGACCTACCAAAATCCGTTATTACTGTAGCTTTGAAGTTTGTTTGATTTGTTTTCGAGATGAAAGTTTTATTATACCTAACATTGTGCTTAGCCTCGGCCTAAGTCCAAATTTTTTTCTTAGGCTTAAGATTAAACCTCGTAACGCTATTAAATTTGGGATATACACTAGAGTTCGAAAATGACAGGAAAATTTACTCCAACTCCACACAAATCCAATAGCCATTTAAACTAACTCAACTCACTACTGGACCTGTAAAAAACTTTATATTCTAACCAAAATATTAAAAACGTACACAAACTCCATTCCTAATAAAAAAATTGAATTAATAATCAAACTCAACTATTTTAAAACTACTTTTCTCAACTCCAATGGAGTTGAGGTTACAACTTCAAACTCTAACATAGATCTGGATTACGTGGATTATGATTTTTTGATTCAGTATAGGTGGATTTTATAAGGGTTCAAAATGGTAAAAGGGAAGGCTTTCTGCCATTTTCTGCATTCTGTAATTATAATTACTTCTGCCGAATATGATTCAGTATATTTTAAAGTTAGCTATGAATCAATCGTTCTTGTTTTAGTTTTTCCTCTCTGGTTATGTGAACCAACATCAGTTTAAATTGCAAACAAATGGATTGCAAACTATTTGATAATGAAGTTAACGAAAATTCCAGAATATTATTATTCTAAAAGTTACGTCAGTATTTTCCTATTTTATCGAGTTTTTAAAGCTGACGCCGTGAATTAAATTTAAATTTGAAAACTGAAATGTTTGCATTACAAAACAAACAATAAAAAGTATAATAAATGATAAATAGTAGTTGTTTACGCATTTATGCTTTTATTTATTTTTAATTTTATCTTATTTTATGCCAAGTAAATATTTTGGTAAATTGATTTTCTATGAATTTAAAGAACTATTATTTACTAAGATTAGAGATATTTATTTGATTACTTTAATTATTTGAATCAAGAAAATAAATAACTTATTTTTATTATTCAAAACTTTTCGGTAATTATTTACACTTCTAATAGTATCAAAAATATTAAACTTATTTAAATTAATTGGAATTTGGTCACAATTCAGTAGCCATTTCATGCGCTTGAAGATGATTCTGAGCATGTCTTAGATTTCCGTTTCCGTCTTCAATAAAATTTCTTTTATTGCTCTAAATTCAATTAAAAATAAGATAAAATTAATTTAATCAATAATTATATGAATATATATAATTAATGTAAGTGAAGAACATTTAAAATACGTTTTTAAAATTTAATTTCGTTCCACAATTTTAGAATTTTACTACAATTTTTTGAGTAAACTTTAGTGAAATGAATAATATTATTAGTGCTTATCAATTTTATCGCATCCTTTGTTGATGATAGTGACTATAAATATGCGGCACTAGTAAAGTTTTTTTAAAAAATTTCTGCGCTTCTTTGAAGTTAATGTTTGAGATTTGAGTAAATATTAGGGCAAGAAATCCAAAATTTTATTTATGAATGCTGAGTGTGCTCCAATTAACACCGAACCTTACGTTTAAGGGCCAATTGGTTATAATGATAAAGAGTTTACATAGATAGTACGCTTCAAAATCTTCAGTATGATTATAGATTCATTTAAGTTCGACAACGTTATCCTCACATTCAAATTTATTAAGCAAAAGCATCGTCATATTATTAGCATGCTTTCCCATCAAATTTATTTAAATTTATCCCTGCTTTCATCTTTTTGGTGGGAACATAGCATAATGAATGGAGACAGCAATGAATTGACATAATAGTCTAAACCCGTAAATTATAGTTAAAGTCTTGTTAGGCGCTATTCATTACTAACAAACGATAACGAAAAAGCTTTTTTATTGCCGTATAAAATTGCTATCATATTTATATCAATAAAAATATTATTTGTGGAACAAAGATTAATTGCTCATCATTACCACATTGTACTCGTATATAAAATTTGTGCAGCAATCCCAGCAATTAAACGAATTTTAAAACTTGATTTTTATTCATACAATAAAATAATAATAAAAATACAGCGAAAAAAACCGCAAAAATAACTTACATCTGTTGAATAATAAGTAGTGCTCGGAGGCGTTTGAAATGTCACGCGAGGGCTTTGTGGGCTCTGACACACGTCTTCCATCATTCTGGAAACAAGCAATTTTTTTATCAATACACGTTATATCAAAAAATAATTATAATCCATTAGTTATAAAATGACATTAAAAATGTTTACACCTTTCAAAAGAAAATTGCCGCAAGAGTAGAGCGAAAGTGTGTTATTGCTAAACTTAGGCCGATATGCCTTAAAAATATATTACAGTATCTATAAAAGAATAAATCAACCTATTGAAACCAAGAGTTACTATAAAAGGGAACAATAATTAAAAACTGATTTAATAATATGTCTGTTGTACATTGAATTAATTTCTTTGTCGTAATGCGTGGACACTTTAGTTAAACTCAATAAACTGCAGCTCACTGCACATTTAGCTGCTAAGCTAAACTGATAGAAAGACAAGCTGAGCTTATTGATACCATTTATATGAAAGAATAGCAAAACTGAACAAATATCATTCTGGTTAAGATAGTAATCATAAAATTTTTAAAAATATATTTAATTTATTATGATTTAATATATCTATAATATCGTCTTTATATTCAATCTTTGATCTTTAAATTTTTTTATGCCAGAAAAATTAATCTTATCAATATTTGTTTTAAAGATGGTCCGAACAGAATGAATAATATTTTTAATGTTTTTATTTAAACTAATAATTTTTTAAGCAAAGATTATATTTGGTTAAAAATTGTACCTTTGATCTCCATAGTGTGAATAATTGTAAGATTGATTTGGTTTACTGTGATCATATTTATTTAAGTAGTCATTCACATCAGATGTTGCGCTGAAATCCGGTAACTGCTTATTTGCCCATTGATTCTGTTCGTAACGATTATACTGATCGTTATGAATCTGATTGTAATTATTATTTGTGGCCCGAAAAAATTGACCGCTAATTAAAAAACAATTTTAAAATTGAATTAAAAATCCGGTACAATACTGAATGGAAGATCGATAGGACTCATACCTACTATCAGAACCTGCTAACTTGCTTGAGTTAGATATATGACTACTCGACACACTAGTATTACTATCTTGACTTTTATGATTACCATGAAATTGATAATTACCACTGTTATATAAACTGCGCGTTTGATCTACAATGCTTGAATCGAAAGCGGATTTTATTAAATGATTGTCATCTTTAATAATAGGCTTGGCTCTTGTCGATTCACTAATTGATCATATATTAAGAAAAATATTTAATAATTACACGATCTGTATTAATTAAATCTATATGTAACGTACGCCAGTAAAACATTTTCAAGTTTGTATCGATGACGACCAGCTGATGGTGAATATCGGATTTTGAATAACCGACTTTCAGTCCTAAATTGAATCGGAATTATAGTGAAAACTGATTTTATACAAAAAACCAAAAACGATTTACTTACTCAACTTTAGTGTACTTAATATCTCTTTTTTCAAGATCAGTCAAAGAGTTTGGATCAACTAATTCATATTCAATATGTTTTTTTACTTCAGCCGCCAATCGATCTTTATTGTCTTTTCGATTAATTTCGGGCGATTTCGAGCGCGACCTTTGCTTTTTCTTCGCGCGATTTAGCGTAGAGTTGCGTACAGTTTCCGAATCGCTTTCCATACCGGAATTAACGTAACCGGAAACGTGTCGCACGACCGCGTTTTGAGCCGTATTTGGCTGCGGATAGCATTCGTCGCTTTGATTATTGCGATCTTCTTGTTTGCGCTGCAAATCTCTCCACTGCGCCTCTGAGTCAACCAATTTATATTGACTGCTGTTCGTGTTATTGCAGTATTTATGTTTGCGTCTGTGTCTGCGTTTTCGGGACGAATCCGATTCCGTACCGCTATCTTCCGACATCTTTTTATGACGACAGCGATGCTGCGAATGGCGAGAGTGTCGCGAAGAGCGCGAACATTTGCTAATTTCGCTTTCATTATCCGATAATCTGGAATTTCGATATCTGTGGATTGAATTGGACGATGAATTACGGCGAATATTGCCGTTACTACCATTCATCGAACTGTATTCCGCTGGTGACGATATCCCGTAATGAGATGTGATGTATGACGCGCTTCTCACCGAACGCGGAGATGGATTTGTTGAACTTGAAAACAGTCCTCTGATTTTTTCAAATCATTTCAATTATTAGGTAAAAAAATTTTTCGAATTATTTATTAAAAATTAAAGTTTTTTGATTCTTTAAAAAAATTAAGATAATTGTAAAACTCTAGCCATCTTTTAGCATAAAATGAAACAAAACTTAGTCCGTCGAAAAAATCGTGTGGATATGCGCAAACAAATCACGGTTTACAGGGCTTTAAATAATATAACTTCGCTTACAGTGAATACAATAAAATTTTTTGAAATGTTTTCAGCGCAACTTTTATTTGATTTCTCTTTTTTGGAGCGAACAAATGTTTGCGCGATCTAAATGAAGGAAAGGGCCACACACTGATCAACAATAATGGGGCGCACCTCACACGTGCATACATGAGTTGCGCTGCTTTGTAAATGATTTCCACACAAATATTCGCAGTTTCGACATAAAAGCATTATAAAGTTACAGATTTGTGCTTAAAATTGAGGTTCGCCTTTGTGTATCGTTTGTTCGTTTTAAAACTTTTATTTTTATGTATGTTAATTCAAGTATTCATAGTCTATCATTGATACCATTCGTCTCTATTTACTCTATTATTATAATAGCTTTTGTGGATATAAAGTGTTTTGTATTGTAAAAAATTCGAATATTTTCAGAGTTTTAGGGTAAAGTTTTAAACAATCCAAATTATCAATTGTTGATTTTGAGCATTTCAATGCAAACAATAAAACGAATAATAATTAATTATATAATAGAAATTCAAAATTAGGCAAAAGTGACAATAGGTTTAATGTTGTATAGAAGAAAATATGAACACAGTTTAAATGCAAAAATAATAAGGAATCAAAAATACAGTAATTCGTAATGTCTTATATGCCTTACTTTAGAAACATTAAAGCGAAGTTTTAGGTTAAAATAGTTTAGCTTACACTTTTGTATTCGCACACCATTTGTAAAAATGATTAAATTACCTGTCATTATTGCTTCGAGAATAAATCGATTTTTCATTCAAAGATTGTGTGTCTTTTAATCCATAATTTGTTTGATATAAGTTTGGCGAAGAGCCGTGTCTACCAATACTTGGCACTAATATACTTGATTTTACTTCAATATAGCCATTCTCCTTGTATGCCTCATCTTTTGATACTGAATTCGCTAAATGTACAACGAATAATAAATTTTTAAACCTTGTTTATCTATAACTAGATATATGAAATTACAGTATAACAAATATTTGGTTTCACTTTGAAACAATTTAAATCAAGAACCATGCATTCATACAGCGCTCAAATGTAATGTTTTAAGCATTTACAGATTTTTAAACTTCCTCTCAGGGATTGAGACATTTATTTAATAGAAATGTAAATGAATGGTGGCACTAGAAGCCATTGCAAACGTACGGACATTGTTAAATCCATAAGTTGGATTTTTCAAAAAATGAGTTAAAAAATAAGCGGCTGATGTGCAGATAAAGATAGCCATCAATCATAAATTAAACAATAAAAATTAACAAGACTCTTATTTAAAATTAGTATAACTTTAATTCGCATTTAAAAAAGAATTTAATAATTCAGTCATTAAGTGTGCACTGTTTTTAAAAAGGTTAACATTTGTAATTAAGCTTTAAATTGTCAAATAACAAAGCGATATAAAAGGGCTAAAGTTTTATGATGTGATTATGTTTTTTGTTTAGCAGTTTACCGGTATATAACGATAACATCAATTATGATTTATTAATTTTCATCGCATGCATTCCAAATAAAATTTCTAAATCACACTCTATTAATTGGGATAAGATATAAAAATGGTTTCATACCATCGGCTCCATCCGGCTGTCCAATCCTTCTTTGGTATCTCCTACTCGGAACACGTACTACAGTTGGTGGCGGTCTTTCACGAAAATTGTCACTTAAAGTTGCTTTCGAACTGATAGTTCCGCTGCTACGAAATCGTTGAGAAAATACCGCTTTATTATTAATCTGAAGTGAATTCTGAGTTAATTTAAAGAACGCCTGATGCTGTGAACAACATTTCCATATCTGTTTGCAGGCAGCTTTGTTTGGTAACTCAAAACCGTACGTATTCTCCTCATTCTATAGCAAAACAAAAACACAATGTCCTATTAAATGTTTCCATTCGGATGATTAAGTGATTAGTAGTAGACATACGTTTTTATCGACCACTCGTAGCATGAAATACTTTCCTTTTTTATAAATTTTTAAAATTCTAGTCCTAATTTTTAAAATAAAATTAAAATAATTGCCGATAAACTAGGGGTGGGCTATATTACCAAAAATAATTTCCAACTTTTGATTTATTTCGCAACACTATGACACCACTTGGAGCCAGTCCTATAAAGTACTCAACATTGTCTTCGCCCTTAAAATGAATAAAATTTTAACAAACTTGAACTATATGTTAGTTGCTTGCAAATAACATCAGTCGTACAAACTCGTGTTTCAGTACTGTTTCAAGTTTAAAATATTAAAAATTCTTGGATTTTGTTTTGCAATCACATTTTAAAATTACGGCAAGTAAATAAGTAACTGACGTCAAGTAAAAATTAATGTTTAGATCAATACCATTTATAAAATTAATTTAATTGTATTGTTATGGTAACAAAATTAAATCAATAATGTGTTAAAAATTTTTAAATTCTCAAACTAATTATAATATAAAACAAGAAAGCAACATTCCTATGGAGCTATTCGCTTTCTTATAGTTTGATCTAAGCTGATAAGCTTATTTAAAGAATACTTTAAAAAATTTATTTTACAGTTTTCTAACATGTAAAAATAAACTTATATAAAATAAGTGCTAAATTCAATGGTCGAGCTAGTGCGGACAGACGGACGGAAGGATGGACAGTGTCAAAAGCACGAGCTCGCCTTTTGTTAAAAGCTAAAAAATACTTTTTCGTTTCTCTACCAATACTCTATTAATCAATCTCTGTATCTCTGTCCGCAAGAATGAAAAAGTTTTAACTTGAATACAATATAATTTGAATGGAAGAAAGTATTGTTGTTGTGCGTGTATTATGCATATAAATAATTTAATTGTTGAATTGAATTGTTTAAAGTATTTTGTTTAACCATTTCTTATATTTAAGAGTCATCTCTGTTTCACGTTCTCCTACTATATTTAAATATACTATTTACAGTATATCGATATTATTGTTTTTAACTATAAAAGAGAGCATTGTTTATCGCGCGAGAAATACGTGTAAAATTTAATAATTGGTAAATATTTTATTTCAAAAACAATCCAAATCAACAATTAAATCATTATTAAAAATATTACATACAACTACAACTATATTTTCATCCATTTAAATTTTTTATGGACCGTCTTAATATTACAATATTAAATATTACACATTATCTCACATTAATGGTGTGTTTGGTCGTTTTAAAAAAATGCTATAAATTATATTTTTTAAAAAGTGAAAAGTTTCTCATTCTCTAATAACAATTCTATCTCTATATACAGTTCTGTTTCTAGAATTAATTACCATATTCCATACTAAGTGTCTACTTGTATTAAACCTCAATTTACATTTGAACTCATACTGTGATTCGGACTCTAACCTTTTCTAATATCAAAGACCCGGAGCTCAAAACCCTCGTGTCCACATCCGGGTTAACTTTGAAACATCTTAAGTTCAACAAAAATTGTATTGTGGACAACTTCACCAAATGGAAAAATGTAAAAACAAATAACGTACAGTAATATCATAGAACATAAGTTTATACTCCAAATTAGTAATATACTTAAAACTCATTAACTTTAAAACTTAATTTTTTATGAAGATCTAACTATGATCTATGATCTATCAAACTGCGCTAATTATTTAGCAGTAATCCATTATTTAAAGTATCCGCTAGTATTTAGAATAATTAAGCTCACACTCAGCCACAAATTTTACATTTTAAGCCTCGATTTTCAAACTCAAAGTTGATACTCAAAATCTTAAACCGAGTAAAAGTGTGAAAAGCAATGCAATATTAATAAGACATTACTGATACAAAAATAGATTACAATGAAAAAAAAGAGTAATTACTCACCAGAACAGGGTGTAGATCAGCGCCATACAAATCGAGCCATTTGATGCGGTCCAGGAAATTCATTTCCGCAGTTGAAGGTACTTGACCGCTAAATATAGGTATATTTATTACGATTAAAACAATGTTCGCGTCAATTTGATTTTAACTATTGCCGCGTTTAAATTTATATTTTAGACCAATTATTTATTCTTATTCCCAACTGAAATTAGAAAACTTTTCTTTTATCTAACAAACTGTTATTATCGATTTGTGAGAAGCGATAATTAATTTTTTTTATGTTTCAATAGTAATTAAACTTATATACACTAATTTAAAAAAATTGTCTAACATAACAGTTAAAATTAAGGAAGTTAGCGATAAAAGTGAGTGGCGAATTGAGTTAATTCGCAAATGATTAATGAACATTTCTTACTGCATTATGCCTGTGTAGGCTCTCATACACGATAAGATCACTTACATAAGTTTTTTATGAATTTCTGCCACTTTATTTTCGAACTCAGGCGTTTGATTTGGCAAAAATCTGAATTCAGAAATGTAACCGGTCTGATGCTGTCGTGGATCATAATCTCCGAGCTCAGCTAAATAGCAAAAATAATCAATTTTGATTTAAGTTTTATGAAAAATCTTTTAATTAACTGAGTTGATGTATTTTTTATGAAAGAGCAAAGAAAGTAAAAGGAATAATGGCTAAAATGGATTACATTGTACGGCGTAAGCAAGAAGTTCAGCGGCCAGATCAAACGAAACTGGTAGTCGCGATTGTAGTATATCTTGCTTCACTTGAAGAAAAAACTGGTATCTAAAAACAAAATTTAGAATGAATAAATTAATAATAGCTACTTTTTTAATTTCACTATAGTTGGCGGATAATAAAACTATCAATTCATTTCATTTTTACAACAGTTTAGGGTCAAACTACTGTATAACCTATAAAATCGGTTTTAATATTTATCATTTTCTCTCCGAATAATAACTAATACTTTTTTGCTGTGACCTAAACTTATTTTTTTCAGCCTATGATTTTTTTGTGTAAATTATATATATATATTAACACCTCCGTTATATTGAGCGAATTAAATATTTAATAAATTAACCATAAAACTAAAAGCAAAATAAATACTTCTATGAATTATATTATGATTTATGATATAGAAGGATAAAAATAAATATTATTGTTTTCGTTCTATAGTACGCTTATCATCGATGTTCATCATTTAAGCAAATAACAATATTTGTTTTATTAGTAGGTAATTGCATAAGTTGACCCAAAAAAATGGTTAAATCCGATATTTTGATCGTTTAAAATATTGATAGCGAAATAGAAACGTTTCAGAAAATGAATTGAATGCATTTTTATATTTACACCTTTTTTGTTTTCGCAATTACGGCTCTATTTAACTCAGTCAATAAAATTTCAAACACTTCCTTGAATTCAATAAATATAAAAAAAGAATTCAAGCAGAAAATTTAAATTAATGCTCGTTTTAATCTTACATTTGTACGTTTGATTTCTTAAGACAAAAGTGCAAAAAATGGGCCGCACTTTTAAATTCAAATTTTATTTTGAAGCAAAAAATTGAAAAAGTTTCCTTCAAAAAAGTATACATAAATTTCAAATTGTTCACATTTTTTAATTGTATTTTCCAAATTTGGCACATACCTCGCAATCTTACAAAAAAATCTCATTTTTTAATTTATTCTGATTTTATAATTGATTCATATTAAATAGTATGGGTATGTGAAGATATAGGATTTAGCCATTGATTCAAGACATTGAAATAGTGGTCACAACAAACTATAACTTACCGCGTTATTTCTTCTAATAGCTTGCATGGATCGGAAGCATAAAACTTCACACTAAAGTACAATGTAATTGGATGGACATCTGAATGGGAACAAATAAAATGATATACAAACTAAGGTTTGTTTTTTATATTGTGGATCCAAAGTAAAATAATCGTTAATAATGTTTCGCACATTACCGTGCATTTGTTTGATCACGTTTTTGCTCGCATCCAACCAACTCTGCGATAAATTAAATAAAATAGGTTTCACTTCTATGCGATTTTATATATGGGCTATAATTTAAATAATCTCAAGTTAAAATCTATGTAATGCGCGATTTAGTTAAATAAGTATTTGATCGCATTAATCGTTTAATCTTTTTTCTCTTTCTAAACTAAAGTTTTAATGCTTAAGTTTTAATAATGTTCATACTGGCTGTCCTTTAGAATCAATAAAACGCAGACCAAAATAAGCGGTTTCGAGCAAATTGAGGTGTTTAAACACCACATCCAATACATGTTGGCCTCGAGATATGTCCTATATTTAAAATGAAATTATATCTAATTAAAATCAACACAGATAAAACAAATTTATATATCGACAAAAAAGAGTTAGAAGATAGTTATAATAGTTGGGAAAACTAGTTTATCTGACGAATAACAAATATAGCCAATTGCCCCCAACATTCAATCGCTCTGATACCATACATGTATAGTAAAATTTGATTTTTATTGGTAATCGCATCGCGTAACAAAATCGCTTTGAATTTAGTGAACGTAAAGTTTCTTATGTAACGTTATTTGGAAAATTGTACTGAAAATTTTTTAAAATTTTTTTGGCAAATTCCTTAACATCAAAACATCAGTTTAAAAACAGTTCAAAGTAGGAGTGTATACGCTATTATGCTCTAATTATGCACACAAAAGTTGTATCGATATTTATAAGTTTTTCTCGATTCTATTGTTTAGCTCTAAGACAGGAAAACAAGTGGATATATCAAGATTTTTTTAGTGTTCTAAGTAGACCGTAGTAAAACAGGTTGAATTTGCGATATGTTAGAAGAGAAATTGCGATGCCCTACCTATATCTTACTTATTAGTTGTTCCATGTATAAGCATTTTTCACGCACATTTTCGTTAGTGTAGTGCAGTTTTATTTGTTGTAAATCATTATAGTCACCGTTCCTTTTTTTTGGTAAATAATCTAATGCTATCGTAGTATAGCTTAAAAGTGCTGAAGTGGTCTAAAAAACACTAACAAAAACTTTTGCAACGAATTTCGAGACGCCCTCCAAGAATAGAGAACGAAAAGTTGCTCTAAAGTTAAACAATTCGAAGAAATAGACCGACTCGTGTGAAAACTTAACGACAACTCTGATTGCTTTTGCTCCGTAATTGCTCTCATAGGAATTTTTTGCTATGATCATCGCAGACAACGCTATTTATACGAACCTTCAATTATCCATAGGTGACCCTTATAGGCCTTAGGGTTTTATCAAATATAAAAGAAAGTCAATTTTAATCTAATTGTGTGTTTACTTTTTATAGATTTTATTCACATTAAGTATTTCGCGAAAAATATACGTTCATTTAAAATAATGCTTGCCGTAATTTTTTCTTGTGAAAAAGTTATTTTCTCTTAAAGCTTTGATTTCTTAAAATTCAAAAAAACACACCTAACAAAAAATGTTTGAAAGTGGATATTTTACTAGAGAGCGAAGAATTTGAGTTTTGTTTGGCAAAAGCCGTCACTCGATATATAAATAGTTAAGCGAAACCTGAAAAAGGCTTACATGCAATAAAAATGGGAAAATATTTGATATTACCTGAATTTCCTGAATCAGTTCAGTGTCGTCTAAAAGAACGATTTTGCAATGATAATTGCGACGCTTCTCTCCCATTCCGAAACACTTCATCATTTATTTTAGCGTATAACGAAATACGTATAGGAATAAAATTAACAATTTGTTTATGTAATGTCATTGAATTTCATAGACACTGGGATTTAATAGATGCAGACATCAATATTTGTGTAGACGAATCAAAGCAGTATATCCACACATACACACACACACACACACAGTGAACACAAGTGTTGGAGTATTGTTGAATGATATGCTGCACCACTCTATGCAGTACACGATGGTATTACAATAACGCAGTGTAGAGAAAAGTGAAAACTGTAGTTAAATCGGTAAAACGTATTGAGTAAAAGGTCGTCGACGCAAGTATTTCGATGAATCAACGCTAACATTGCAAGTAATGCCGCATTTCTATGGCACTCCTTCATCAAACCTGCCTGCTTTAACATTCTGTAATTTAGAGTAAAACTGGTTTTTCATATCACTATCGTTGTTGCGTTTTTCGGTTCTACTAATGCCCAGGTTTCACATACAACACTAAATTGCTGTTTCTCTCCCATTTTGGCCACTATAGCATTAAAAAATCGTATTAAGGCTTTTTTAACCCTCAAATTAGACAACTATTCATCGCAGTCCACTATTTCTCTCTCAGACGAGATGAATGGACAGATGATGTCTCGTTGTTTCACGCGATTACTAACGAATAATTATGATTAATATATATGCGAAAATTCGACTAAATAAATACTGTAATTTAAAGTCATTTTTTCCGTTTTAAATTAATACAAAAACACTGATTTACTGTAGGTTTTAAGTGATAACAGTTTAAAAGTTACTAATTTGTGATATTTGAAAGTATAAAACATTACAGTATAAAGTTTTGATTGATTTCGTTTTCACGTAATTGTGTGTATACTATGATAAGTTTTAAGCAGAAAGCATTCATTTTTTCGTTTAATGGAAATCAAACTTTCTTTTACCCATAAGATTACGTGTGGATATTAGATTTCTGTTAAGCATTAAGAGATGAGAAAATGATCTTTTCTTTCCATGAATATTACGGTATTCACTTATTTCCTAAACGGATGGTTAAGAATTTTGAAATTGAGGTGTGGAACTGCTAAACCTATAATTAGCAAAACTCAAAATATTTCTTAAATAACGTTATTTTTTGCTAATAGCAATGCTATTATAGCATGAGAAAATAGAATAAAGGTTTTGAGAAATAATATTTCTAATTCCTTTTTTTAAGAAAGCCAAGTGTTTATGGATTTGGCATTTCCAACCGTCTATTTTATTAATCCTATGTGTGTGCCATCATAAGGCTTTAAACGCATATTTCTTAAATTAAAGCTAAAGTCTTACTACATTTAACTTTACCTAAAAAATGAGAGCTACTTATGAATATTATCATTAAATTTAAAATTTTGAGTTCAATAAAAAAAATGTACATTTTCACACATTAATACGAAATATAATTATTAATGTGCCTTATATTAATTTATGTTTCGGACTAAATGTATCCCAATTCTCATGTGTAGAAACCTTATTTCAGATAGTATTTAAAAATTTTCCCAACATTTGCTACAATGGTTTGTAGGCATTATGTACTTCTTATTAAAAGTTCATATAGTATTTGAACTTATACGCTATGTATTTTTTTGCTGTTTTTTATATTTTTTAAAATTATAAATTATACCGTTACAATAATAGACTTTTATTTGTAAATTTTTTTCTCTCGGTTCTCTAAGTACCTAAAATATTTATGTTCTCATCTTAAATTTTAATTTAGAATATTTTATCTTACAGTATTATGTTTTAACTAAACCCATATACAGTCTTACGATTTAGATTTAAAAAGGGAACGAGTGTTTACAGAATAAGAATGAGTATTTTATATATTCGGAATTGCTATCCAGTGATTTTGCTACTGTACTCAATTTAAAAAGTCTGATTGAACTTTTAAGAAAGTAAATTGAAGTTACTCAAAAAATACAATTCCTAATTTGAAATTTGCAAAACAGGACAATCACTAGAGTAAGAATATGATCGTTTAACAACAAAACGGCTCACATTTCTACGGTTTCTGTTTAAATATCGATTACTCAAAGAAGTTCTCAATATTGCCAGCAAAGTACTCAATATCTTGCTCGGAAAACTACGTTACCATACAATTGAGGATATAATGTACAAACACAACGTATGCTCAATAACTGGGTTCTTCATTGTCCAAAACAAAGTTTTTGTTTTTCTTTCACGTAAAAGCGTACTTCGCATGTTTTTTGAACCATAACTATATCTGGATTATAGCGTAAAAAGATAAATACTCGACATTGTGTTTAGTTTTCAGTTTTTAGTACCGTATATGGTATAATATATATGTTAAATTAAAGTTAATTATTATATTGAATGTAATCAGACAACACGCTCAAAATCAATTTAAGGTGCAGTGCTTTGAAATTTATAAACGTTTCAAATTCAAAATCGAACTTAATTTTAGGCGAACACTCAATTTAGTAAAATCATTATTGTTATTAATAATTAATATTAACCATAAAAAATTTATTCGGCAATTATGATAGTAGTGGAGAATTCTTACAAAGTTTTATTACTAATTTTTAGCTCACTTTTTTTTAAAAAAAGGCGAGCATATGGATTTGACAATGTCTGTCTGTCCGTCCGTCTGTACGTTCGCAGTCTTAAATTATTTAATGAATTTCACCTATTTCTTATGTTTATAAAAGGATTTGAGATCTTGGAAACTGATTAATTTATCACACTAGTATGCAACTAATGCATCGAAAAAGTGTGCTGTCTATGAATGTATCGTTCTTGTTTTATCTATTATTTAATTTTACAAATGTTATTATTGTTATAAATATATAACTATTGATTTTTTACTGCAATACAATTTCGCTGCATTTTAAATATTCTAAAATATTCGCAAACTTTCATTTTTAAAAACGGAACTCAGTATATAACGACTTATATACACCAGATTTTCAGAAAATCATAACCAGCTAAAAACTTCTAATTAAAAAATTAAACGTTTTCACGAAGTGAAAGCATATAATGAATGATAGAAAGTTAATGTGACTGTCAGGCATTATATAAAATCACACGTCTCAACAAAGCTGGAAAATGATAGGAAAACTTTTTCACACACTTCAACAAACTGCAAACTGAAGACTAACACTAACAAGCGTGCAAATGCGCAACAACTAAAACTTATAATACAATAATACGCTGGGCCTGTGTTCGTATGTTAGTAATTAGTGATTTCTTCTTTTAGTGTTTGATGGGAACCGAATAATTGCTGTGGGATATTACCTCAGGCAATGGTCCTAATGTTAGTCAATTTAAAAGAGTAAATAACAATGTATTCATCCAGCAAATTAAAGGGCGCGCACGTGAATGTTATTTTAGTTTTTTTTAAAAATGAAGAGTAAAGAAAATCAATAATAAGTTATCAAATCAAATACGATTATTGCATCAATATTTGCATATAAAGCTATATTTTGCCTCAATGGGGTCAAGAAAAAATCTTATTAAATAATAAATCCATTAACGTTTAGTTTTACGCCTTATTCTCATTTATTATTATTTTATTTACCATTTATAATTATGATTGATTTTTGTTATCATATGATCTCAACGTTTGCTACAATGGTTTATACGCATTAGAGAATGTAAACGTGAAAACTTTTAGGCCTGAGCCCGACCCAAGTCAGCCACACTCAAGCCCGAGCTAGACAAAAGCCCGATAAATTTAATTATCCAAAGCCCGATTTTACTTAAAAATTTTTTTAATCAAAGTGAAATCTAACCTAAATCTTTATATATCTATCTTGATTTTAATTAGATTTCATTTACGTGTTTGTTTGTAAATTATGATTAGTTTTAATGATAATATATTATATTTTTAAAATTTTTGCATCATTTAATAATTTTTATTTTAATATTTTTACCAAAATTAAAATTTTGGGCTTTTTATTTTTTGATACAGTTTTTCAAATTAAGAGAGCTTAGGGTGTTCGCGGGGTCCGAAAAATCGGGGGCCCATTACATACTTCATATAAAAAGTTCATATAGTATTTGCATTTTTGCTTGTTTTAAATTTTTCAAAATTATATCGTTACAATAATAGATATTTATTTATAAATTTTTTCTAACTTTCAAAGATAACTGCTCGTTCTGGTCTTAAATTTTAATTTGGATTATTTTATTTTATTTTGTAAATCGTTTAAAAAAAAGCTTAAAATCGTTTAAAATAATGAAGAATCGTGTAATACTTTTTGTTATCTTCTCTAAATTAGACTATGAAACGGGCCCCGACGTTTTCAGTCGGGCTTGGGCTTCAAGTTAAAAAAATGTATCGGGCCGGGCTTTTGCACCAAAAAATAAAAAGCCCGAAAATTTTAATTTTGGTAAAAATATTAGTAAACATTAGTAGAATATACAAAAATGTAAAAAAATAATAGAATATCATTAAAACTAATCATTTTTACAAATAAACACAAATGAAATATAATTATAACCAACATAAATACATAAAAATTTAAGTCAGAATTTGACTTTGTGATTAAAAAATTTTTTAGCTGACTTTTTGAAAAAAGCCGAGCTTATGCTTTTGACACTGTCCATCCGTCCGTCCGTCCGTCTATGTGTCCGCACTATCTCGACCACTGAAATTTGCACGTATTTTATTTTGAGATTTTAAATTAAATTTTAGCTTAGTTTAACTATAAGAAAGT